>VYZQ01065130.1:219144-256096 GCA_013400655.1 Mystacornis crossleyi | reverse complement strand
AGTTAAAGGAAAAATAAACAGAAACATTGGCAAAGTGATTATTATTTAGCAAGTCTGGGCTCAATATTTCCTGCTTTCCTGGAGCCTATGAAAATGGTAGCCCAGATTCTCTGCCTCATTAGGATCCCCGGCCTGCTGGGCCCTGAGCTGCACATTTAGAGTCGATAGCTGAACATTGCAGATTTTACTATTTTCAGGGCACGTTCAGAACTCTTCAAAAATCAACACACTTATATATGGTTTGAGATGTTCAGCTTAAAAAAAAAAAGTTTGCCTCAGTGAAGTCCTTTTTCTTGACTTTTATTCTTATTCCAGTAACACCAAGGCAAAAAGTACTTCTGGACCTGAGCTTCCTCTTGCCAGGCCTGGATGGATTCAGCTGGGTTCTGGGCAAGGAGTTCCTCCCTAATCTGCTACAGCTTTCTTCTGACCACTGCTCTGAGAGGCCTATGTGTATTAAAACTGGCATGTCCCTGTTAGAACCACTGGTAGGATTTGACTGGAATAAGCAAAAAATAGGGATAAGAATGCTGGTTTAAAGCCAAGATTTAGGAATGAGGGGCTTAAACACAGGAGATCTGAGGCAGAGCACGGAGTAGTTCTGACCAGAGAAACATGGCTGAAGAGCAAGACAGAACTAGACACGGCTGCTTTATTTTATATTAACCAGTTCGAAAAGGGGGTGGTGGGACAGCTGAAATGTGTCAAAATAATATTCATTTTTTCCCCAGTGTTAATTCCCAACACAAATTAACCTCAGTCATTTTCCTCTTCCCTCTTAGACACACGCTATTTGTCAAGCCGTGTTGCCTTAGCACTTCCCAACCATCTGGGATAAATTTAGCCTGCCCAAGAAAAAAGTGCAACATGGCAGCCCTTGGATGAAGGAGCCGGCAAGGCTCTTGCTGACTGCAGCCTCTTGTAGGTCATTGCAGCACACGTGTGTCCCTCTCCTCTTATGACTTTTGTTGAAAATGGCTCAAGGTACAAAAAACTGAAGCTTCCTGTTGGGCTAGGAACGGATCAGTGTGGGTAAGGTAGCGTGGGCAGGAAGGCATGCGAGCATCTGGTTTGAATAGCTCCACACATGTAAGATCAGCCAACTTTCTGTAGGTTTCAAGGGTTTTGGGTTTTTATCCCAGAGCAGTGGTGGACCCCACCCTTCCCTGCACCTCCCAGGAAGACTGTGGGGAGCTCACGGAGAGGGGGTCAGCCCCTTCAATTACAGGAGCCACTGACATTAGAAATAAACCTGAAAAGCTCGGACGTGCTCCGGAAGGTCAAGTGTGTCCTGTGACACTCGGGAGGCAGGACGACCTGGTGCCTTGATGTGCTTCTGATGGGAAAGCAACATGTGAGAAGACAGGCGACCGAACGGCCTGCAGGATACACATTCCTAAATGTCACTTAGCCATACAACCTGCGAGGGCGGAAGCGTGGGCAGATGGAGAAATAATATTTTCATTGAAAATTCTCTACCTCTAAAATATTTCCTGTCAGGTTCCTTCCAAGGAGGGCCGGAGCAAGGAAGGAGGGGGGCTGAGGTGGGATGTGTGGCAGTGGATACAAGTTTGTGATTCCTCAGGCCTCTCCATTTTGAGAGCATTTAACTCAATCCCCTTTCTTCTCCCCCTCCCTGAGAAAAGGATCATGCTAAACATTGCTGGAGCCGGAGGCAGTTTGGGAAGTGAAATAAACACCTGACTGTTAAATGCTACATGTTTACTCAACCAAAAATAAAAATAGTTCTGGTTTCCTCCACGACACTAGAGTTACGTTCACCAGCGCACATGAGCTGGAGATTTGCACGGGGGGAGTCTTGAAAGGTTGAAACTCTTTGGAGGGGAGAAATTTGGAGGCAATAAGACAGTCCTCCCTCTGTCCTGTGAGAGCTTTTCTGCCATGGAGAAAATGCTGCAGCTGTTTGCCTGGTGCAACTTAAAAATAAACTCCCTCCTCCTTTCCTAGCTGCTCGTATCAGTTTCATGGGTGCCATCCCAAACCCAAGATGTCAAGCGCAAAGGGTCAGAGTCCAAGGGTGGGCACAGTCCCCTCTGTGGGATCTGAAGAACAGGAGGGAGATGTGCTTCTCTCCTTCAGAGGAAATCTCCAGGAGTCTGGAGCTGCAGTCACAGCAGCCTCTGGGTGCTCAGGAGCTGCAAGTGCAAGTGGTGCAAATGGCAAACCCTCCAGCTGGGCAGTGTGGACGTGCCTGCGTGTGGATGACCCCAAGAGAGCAGGGCAGAAATTACGGTGACATTAGGAATTCTCACTGGAATGTTCTTTGCCGTAGCTCTCCCCATCGAGTTGCAGACATCGCGTTGCAATGTGTGCAAAATTATTCTGCTTATGGTTCACCTCCAAAATGCAAGACGGAAAATGCTATGTATTACCAGAGATATTTATTGGGCTTGATTATATATGACACATACATTTGCAATATGTTTCCTTCAGTCAGGTCATCCATAGATGGACTAGGAAATAGCATTTAACACACATGAAATGGAGCAGATTCCTTCCCTGAATGATGACTACTTGCTGATTCCCAAGGCTTGCCAACTTGTAAAGTAGCCCAGAAGGGCTATATATGAACTAAACCATCCTTCAGTAGCTACTGCACTGTCTTACTCAGACATCCTTTCAGGTAGCAAAATAGATTATGACAGCTGGAGAAAAGGCCACCCTTTTCACACATATTCAGATGGGGGAGGAGAACAGGGTGATCAATGGGAGTCCAAACCAGCATCTCTATTCAAGCCAGCTAACACCAACTGCTTGCTGGAAGAAGTCCCCATCTTTCCCTTTCTTAACTGAGAAGAAGCAAATCCCTGGGATCCTAAATGATTTAGGACTCCCACATAGGTAAGGAATTGGAATTACAAGACTTCCAAACTTGAATTTGGTCCTGAGAACTGAGAAGCCCAGAGAGCAAAACACCCAACCTGAGCTGAGGTAAGGCAAAGGTAGATTAGCATGGAATTACTCTTCCCAAAACAAAATTTACTACAGTTAACCAGAAAGTGTTAGGATAAAAAATTATAGAACAATTTGGGCATAGAAAAACTAGAGCCACCTGTTTAAAGTTAGCCTTTAACCTATTCCCTCTGCCTTCCCTTTTGCTTTCTTTCTCTTTCAAATTTTCCCAGTATCTCCTCTTTCCATAGAAGCAAATCTTCCCCAGGGAAAGTCAATTCTGAAGGCAATTTTCCAAAAACCATTTGGCAGAATTGGCCGGTGCTTCAACTGCAAACATGAAAAGGCATTTATTCCACTAACTCAAATGTAGTTTAGAAGAGACATTACTGAACTTGTTTTAGGAATATACTTTGACTGCATCAGTTTTATTGCTTCTTGTATAAATGTCAAACTCGATTTGCCTTAAAGCAGAAAAAAAGTACATGGTAATGTATATATTACATACAAGAATGGGGGGGGGAAGTGTTGTCTCCATGGTAAACTCAAGCTTATTCCATGTTAATTGTGCTCATCAGACACACTCAGTACTTCATCAGTGCTGAGAAGAAGGAGTGGGGGTGATCCTGGTATTGAAGACTCTGTGTGTAGTATTGTTGTAAGCTGGCCAGCTAATAAAGGGTCCTGAAATTTTATTAATTCTTATATTTTGGCTGCTTAATTTTGTGACTTAAAACTTTCTTGTTCATCCCTTAAAAACATTGCTTTCTTGTTGTGTAAAGAACTTGTGGTAACCCGTCCTTTGTGCACCATCAGCAGCATTTAGGCTTGCACTGTTAGCACATCAGCTAACACACATCACATTTGAGATCCAGGACACCCAGCAGCAAAGGATTTTCTGCTTGGAAAGGGGGGAAAGAAAAGAGAAAGTCTTCCAAATTCCTATTTCAATCAGCACTCATTGCCAAATTTTCTAGTGAGAAGAGAATTGGCTATTTCAAAACACTTTGTCTCAGCAAAACTATAGTTGGAATTTCTTGGGGGCTAAGGAAAAAAACACATCTTTAATCCAAGAGTTGTCCCCCTGCTGAATTTCAAAGACTTGCTGCAGACAATGTGGGATACAAAGCTTCCAGGAGAAAAAGGTTGGGCTTTCTTTTATAGTAAACAAAAAGTATTAAGCCACCTAAATAATCTACTTTCTGCCCCTTTAGTGTACAACATGATTTGCAGTAATTTTAGGTATTAGAATGGGCTACATATTAAGTGCTGCCATTCTTAAAATATTTCTGGGAACACACAGGATTTTGCAGTGTTTTCCTTTGTATTTTAAGGTCTGAGCCCGCAAAGCTGTAACTTCCTTCACACGAGGAGCTGCAGTGGCATCAGCAGCGCTTCTTATCTACATAAACTTAATGTCTTGCACAATTATTTGCAGGATCAGGACATAAGGCTGAAAATGCAATTACTTTGTGAGTTACAAAAATGAAAATGCTCTTTGGAATGGTAGGTGAGATTCTCTGCTGGAGTAAATGATAAAGGACCCATTGAATTCAACGGAGCTATCCTGATTCACACCCACTGATATGGCCCATTAATTTTAGTGTATGAAAATGAATCTCTGCTCTAAAAATACCAATTAGTAATAAGCTTTGAAAAAGGAGGAAAAAAAATCAATTTAAATTCATTTTGTGTAATGCACATTTTCTGATGCTATTTTAGTTAAATTATTACTATGCATAATTATGGCAGGGCAATAGGTGCTGTCACCTTAGGAATTTGCAGCTGTGATGGGTAGTATAAAAGTTAGTGATAGAGAAATTTCAGAAAAGCCCATCAATTGAATACAATTGTCATCATTAAGATTTGGATTAGGGTAGTGCGAACACATAAAAAGACACTGCACCAGCTCAAAGTAATTTACAGCCTAACTAGAAAAACAGAGCAGAGAGGAAGGAGGGAAACTGAGGCGACAGAGCTTCCACGAGTGACTGAGCTTGGAGTCTACCTCCTGCCTCCTGCCTGATGGCCAGGTGTGCTATTCAGCACACCAGGCTGATCCTCAGGAAGGTTGTTTTTTTTTTTTTTGAAGGGCATGTGCAAAGTGAATATGTACTTTGGCACCGAGCCAGTTTCAGCATTCAAATTCCCTGGAGATAGGCATGCGAGCAGGATCCTGTGTGAACACCCAGCTCTGCAGGCATTGAAACACCAGTTGGTGCATGGGGTGATTTGCATGCTCATTTTGCTTCTATTCAGCACTCATCCCACATGCATTTGTGCAAAGAAGATCACACTCCTGCGCCGGAAAGTTAAGTGTTGTCTCTGTGCATTGCCATTCAGCGTTGGTTTTTCATGAACAATAAAAGCCTTTTGGGATAAGTGGCTCTCAAAAGAGGATTCAAGACTGGTTTCCTCATATTCCAAGCAATCCTGCCATAGCGATGAATCGTAGTCATAGCTGGATTACTCACTGTTACTCATAACGTAAGAGTTGAAATTAAAGGGAAAAAAAAGTTTGGGTTCATGCAGTGGATTATTGAGGGGTGAAATTCATGTCCGAAAGTACCAGTTGGTTTAGAAAGTGATTTAAATCCCAGAAGACAAACACAGCAGTGACCATTAAACGTTATTTTTGCTAGCTGCAGATGAGTAGAAGTGGGGAGGATGTGTTGAGAGGACCAACTCTCCCAGCTTGCCTTGTTCATGCTGACATTTCTCTGCCATGTGCGAGCCAGCACTGGGCACAGGACCATCATTTCACCCCTGTGCAGCTGAGTAAGGAGCACAGGCTGGAGTTTGCCCCAGTCCCTGTGGTTATGACAGCCAAACCCCAGTGCCCACCACAGTAGTTCAGGAAATTTAAAGACGTAGGTGCTCTAATATTGAGGGGTATTTGTGTAAGTAAGGCAATAAAAGCAAATCATATGAGTGTATCAGCTCTGCAACCTCATGGAGATTTTCCAGGGGCTGCTTTGGAAACCTACTGCTCTGTTTCTGTGAGCGTATTGACTTTGCAGAGTTAAATACATTTAGCACTTCTTGGGGTGACAATAAAGTCATATTACAACAACCAAGAATTCAGGGTCCAAAGCACAGTAAGCTGCTTTGTACGACCTAGGAGTGCTCAGACCCTCCAGATATGGACCCTGAGATGTGGAATATTGTTATTCTCTCTAACCTTCAGCAGCTGCAAGATCAACAGCAGCAGCTTACAGAGCCAAGACATCCTCAGGACAAGAACTCCCTTCCTCCTCTCCCACCAGCCCCTGTCAGTAGTTTCACCTTGTTCTGCAGTTATAAAGTTGTTTCTCAATGGCAGAGAAAGGGAAAAAAAAAAATCACCCTCAATGTTTCTTCCTCTAAGAAACCTATTGACAGGCAGATCCTGTGGATTCCTCCTAGTACAGCTATCTTTGAACTGAGGACTTCTTAGTGAAGTTGGGAAGTTTCCTGGGGTTTTACTGTTTTTTTCCTAAATTGATTGTGGAATTTTTAAACAAAGTTGGTGCCTCTGATCTTTTTCTCAGCAGCTGCAGAATCTGTTTCTCCCCCCACAACTTGTTTCACAGAAACCAGGTATTGGAAAAATTAAAGGAGGAAGGACAGCAGCACCATTTGCAGAGCCAACTCAGTTGAAACAAGGATCATCCCTATTGCTTTCTGAACAATCAAATATCCAAAGGGGCTTTGATGAAGTTATGGGCTTATAATATTTGTGAATTAAGGGTAACTGCAAAAGTTGACTCTAGATTTTGATTTGAATATTGGACACCCCTACAGATCATTAATCCCCCCTGTTTGCTTCAGGCCTCCACTGTGAAATACAGATTTCTTTTTATTTCTAGTGTGCAGACTTTATTTTTACAAGCTTTCAACAAGAAAGTGACATTTGTAACTTTTCACTTTTTTCAGTGTATTTTCCATATGCTGTTCTATATGTTTTCATTATAAGGATGCTGACCTGGCTTGCACAACACTGTCTGATTTCAGTGAAGTATGACTGGACCTGGGCTGGCATTTTTAATGCTGGTCAGTCTATAGTTACACACAGTGAAACTACGTTGCTTTGAGTATAAACTCTTTCCCAGGCTCAGATACACAGTCTGCTGTGGCCATAAGAATGAGAGAAATCTGTAGAGATAAAACCAATCCCAGAGGCAGAATGGAACATTTTTTGGTGTTATATTAAAGAAAGAGAGGTAAAAACACACACACAGGTATGCAATTTAATTTTGGGCTGTGCTATATTGTGTTTCTTGCTGAAACAACTGACAAAAAAAAAAAGAGATGAAAAGTTTTCCTTAAGAAACCTCCATCTTTCTCAAAATCAGCAAACTGATGAAAATCTATGCAAAAGTGTAGCCTATGCAGGGTTCTAAACTCAGTTTGGCTGTCTTAGGACAGCCTGATGAAGCAAGGATCAGCATCCAAGTACTTAGGTGGCTTTTTACTCCAATCCTTTTGAGGGACGTCTACACCAACTCAATCCCATTTATTTTACACTCAACCTTTCCAAATAATGTTGGAACCAGAAAGTTATTTATGTGACCTGCTTAATTGAAAGAGCATTTGCTGTCAGTGATCAAATAAACAGTTATTGATCTTCAGCATTGGAGGCTACTCACACGGAGAATTCTGGTACGTATTTTTCATTAAGTCACTTTTCAGAAAAAAAAGAGATCAGAACGCAAGTGCAGCAAAAAAAAAAAAAAAAAAAAAATTCCTGTAGGGTACTGAGAGAAAAAAATCAAAGAGGTTTGAGAGTGACTCCAGAGAAAAGAAACTGCAAAGCACAAAATAGCAACACCACCAATGATTGCACAGAAATGTAAAGGCTCCAATACACACAACATCCTGCTCTGAACTCCCAGTTCTTAGCAAGAAAACCTATTTTAAATCACAGTGGAATATCTTGGCCCTTTGTTTGGGAAAAAAAAGAGATGAGTCACAGAACTGCAGGATGGGTAAGGCTGGAAGGGAGCAGAGTGGGTCGTGTGGTCCAAACTCCCTGCTCAAGCAGGATCGTCCTAGACTGTAAGAATCCAGGCTTTGTGTTCACGCCTCGGTGCTTTCACTTAGCAGTACAGATGTAGGATGTAACAGCCTTCACATTCCAGCACTTGGAGCTTTTCCTTTTTGAATTTGAAAGTAGAGACTGAGACACAAGTGGTGGTTACTACAAGACCTCTTCTGATCCAAAGGTGGTGTGTACCTGAAGAAATCCCTAAATGGTTAATTACTAGATGCTGAAAAGTTGTCATTCCGCATCGTGGAATGAAGTTAAGATATGTCTCATTTGTGACTAATTCTGTGACAAAGCTATTGCTTACATCACATCTGAAGGGAGGGAAATACTTGTCCTACTTTCACAGCAGAGACCAGAGGCTTCTGTTATGTTTTACTTCTTACAACTTCTTCTGATTGTGCTTGGGGAAAAAAAATTCTTAGAACAATGAAGGCATCAAAATCAGAATTATCTTTCTCTCAAACTATGAAGGCATTCACAGCACTGGAGAGCTTCTCAGCTAATTATTTTACCCTTCTTAGGCTGAGTATCCACCAGGCTGTAGATAAGATGTAATTTTGCCATTCTTGGGGGTGGGGTGGGGAATGGGGTGGGGTGTTCTATTTTTAAGCGGAGTCTTATTCAAACTTCATTTTTTAGCAGGATTTTTTCAGTCTCTCAGATCAACATACTTTGTATTCTTTTTACTCTGTTATTAAAAAAAAAAAGAGATCAAATCATGACTATACTCTCAGACTACAGCCATTTTACTGATAGAATTACACAGCTCTAAAATATAAGGCTTATAATGAAAACACTAACACAGTCTTGACTCTGCTCTGATATCACTGAACTTCCTTTGGGGTTGAAGCTTTGCCTCAGGAACCTTAATTATCTGATGTGGTCAATTACTCCAAGATAATGATGATTTTATCAGGTATTACTGCTCAAATATTTTACGACAGACAGGCTATTTAATAGCATTCCTGACCTACCAAAATGCTTACAGATGACTCAATTAAACACTAAGAAGAGGTAGGGGGAAGGGAGGGAGGGAGGGACAGCACTTAAAATCCTTGCTTATAGTTCATTTGGAGAATTTTGTTCCCCTTGAAAATAAATCCATCCGTCTATCCATCCAGCCAGCCAGCCCAGGCATTGCCTGGACAGGAGTTTTGGATAAACAAGCTCAATATTAATGTACAAATAGGAAAGCATGTCCTGCTGAGGGTTTAGGACTGGATCCTGAACAAGCCCTGGGATGGATTAGCAAAGGCATTTTAACATCCCCAAGCATCCCAGAGCACGATGAAAGAAATTTTCCACCACATTCAGGTAAAACAGAGTTTTAAAGAGAATGAGGAAATATCTTTATTGCAGCAGTCTCTGACGATAATCTCAGCTCCTGCAGCTCCCTCAGCTGAGCAAGTGCAAGTCACCCCTCGGCTGGTCCATTTTTCTCTCCCTCGGCCTGGCATTCTTGGTGCTGGGCTGGCATTTGCCTGGGAGGTTGAGGTCACCCTGAGGACTGCTTTAATTGGCATCTCTGCTCCCGTGGCCCTGATGGGCTGTCTCCCAGGCACAGAACTGCCCTGCCTTAAGAATGCTTTGGCTGCACAGCCTCAGCCTTGGGTTCTACCCTGCCCTGGATGCTCCCGTGCGGGTGGCTCGGACCTGGGAGCCCTCCAGCCCTGAGCAGAGCAGGGAGCTCCTCCCAGTGCCCCCAGACTGGGAAAGAGGGGAATATTTCTCCTGCCAAGCAATCAATTTGCTGCTGGTGAAATAGGAACTGTGAGCAAGATTTTGAGGGTAGATTATTTTTCCCTGCTGCTTACAATAATGTTACTGTAAGATTTTCAGCAACTGTGTCAAGGACTCAGCCAAGATCCCTGAGAACAATGGCCAGGCTGCCTTTCCTTTCATGGCTGCTGGAATTCTGCTGCATTTCTCCACAAAGGTCCATTTTTCTCTCCATTCTGGAAATAATGTGTATTGTTGCACTATTGTTGGAAAAACTGGCAGCAAATCCTCCTGGGCAAGGAGTGTGGTTACCCACTATTGCGTGAGGCTAACGGGAGGAGAGATGACATTTTATGGGGTTTTACTCAGAAAACTTTTCATGAGAATATTATTACCATTTTATGGGATTTCTCAACAGAATTTTCATGGCCAGCATTTTGATCACTTTCTGTTATGTTTTCAGCCTCGCTAATACCCTTTTCAGCCACATTCCAAAGCACAACATCCACAAATATTCTCAAATATATTCTAAATTGCCCAGGAAGGAAACAATTTTTCTATCTGAAATTAGAGCAATATATGATTCTGAAATGTCAAATTTTAGCAAACCCAACTGCTGCAGCAATTGGTTTGGATAAGTGCAAACAGTTCAGTTTGACTTTTAAAAACATTACTATCATTAGTTCTCATATCAAGATGAAAAGCCATATTGAAACTACTGTAATTCTTTCATTATGAGAAAGAGTGGCAACAGCCAAAGAAGCAGAAAAAGGCAGCAAAAAGTCTTAAGCACCGTGTAATCCACCATGATTTTGTTCAATATTATGTAAGCAATTACAATTTTTGGCGAGTGAACTGGTGCCTGTTGACATCCCTCCCCACATCCCCTGCACAAACCCAGACCCCTCTGAGCTAAGTCACTCTTGCACCAGTTTCTGTAAAACCAACCTCCCCCCAGAACTTATTCCAAATACTGCAAATCAAATTTTTATGCCTGCAATGCTTGAGCTCCTTTTTACAGTACATACATATTTCAGACTTACCACTTAATACAATTATAGTTCATTTAGCCAGCAATTACAGTAATAGGAAGACTGGCAACCACTGTCATTCAGACTGGAAAATCAATGTTGCACAGAGGTACTTTTATTCATTCTATGGAGTGCCTCCTTCATTAGATGCACACTCTCTGGAATCACAGGGAAACTTTCAGATCTCTCTGGTTTTTATTATTTTTTTTTTTAATTTATCCATATACTATTGGGTTTCCGGACAAAAATAAAGTGAAGGACATCCCGAGGCCCTCTACAACCTGATTTATTCTAAGATTCTGTGAATTAATGGTTCTGTTCTTTCAGCAGATCCATTTTCTATTGCATTTCACCTGACAGTGGACCTTTGACAATCCATTTCTTAGCAGCAGCTCAAAATAGGGTCGTCCATGGGCAGTGAAACAGATTCTTTGGAGTTTTTCTTAAACCTTTAGTACGATGTTTGCTTTTAGGCCAGATTCCATAAACTCATGTCCAGGAAGGCATTTAAATAGGTGTTTCAGTTAATCCTTAATTTAACAGAGTTCTGAAGAGTCCACGTAAACATATGGCTACAGTTAAGCATATGTGCACTAGACAGGAATGAAGTGCTGAATTACAGATGTAGTGCTTCCAAGAGAAAGCTAAGACTATAACCACGTCTCCTGAGTTTTAAACCCACTCTCAGTCACTTAACCATGCTGCAGCAAACATACTTTGGACCAATGGCTTAAATATATGTTATATTTGCATTTCACTATGTGAAAAATTAGGACTTGCAGAGGGAAAAACAGATCTGTAATTTTACCTGGAATATTCAGTCCCCAAAAGGGTGGCTAGCAATGGGAGGCTGCCTTCGTTGTTCAAAAAGGAAAATCCTTAAATCACTGCCATTACTGCAAAGAGTTGTTTCAGCAAGGAGAATAATGATATTTTTGCAGGTTGCCAAACTTTTGCTGTCGAAAAGCCTCTTGGCAGCAGATCCACTTGATTTGATGAGCATTACTGAATTTTCTCGTTGATCTGTTTGTCTCTGCATGGTGCCATCTTTTGACGGTGTTACATTATAGCCCCTTGTTCTTATGATAAATTATTTTAATCCATCATCAGAGCACACTCTTGGTCTGATGATGGATTAGTGCTATGCATCATCAGGGCGAGGAGCATTGATAATGCACCATACAAACCCCCACTGACAGTGGAAAAATCTGCCAAAATAATTAGTTTGCACTGGACCAAACTGAGACCAGAGATAAAGCCACCATTTCATCCCACAGCAGAAATTCCATATCTGGGATAAAGATGCCCGGAGGTGTAGGAGTGCTGTGTGGCTTCAGTGTCCCTATGTGGTGTCAGAGCAGCTCACCCTGGTGCACAGAGTACGGGGGTCCTGAGTTCATTTAGGGGTGCCTAGGAAGCTTATCGAATCCTAGAAACTCGGGATGGTTTGGGTTGGAAGGGACCTTAAAGATTATCTGTTTCCAAATAGATGCCACGGGCAGGGACACCTTCCACTGTCCCAGGCTGCTCCAAGCCCCATTCAAATTGGCCTTGGACACTTCCAGGGATGGGGCAGCCACAGCTTCTCTGGGCACCCTGTGCCAGGGCCTGCCCACCCTCACAGGGAAGGATTTCACCCCAATATCTGATCTAACCCTACTCTCTTTCAGCTGAATGATTGTTCTATCTCTACCTGCCCTTATCCAAAGTCCTTCCTCCCCTCTCTTGGAGACCCTTTAGGTACTGGAAGGTGCTATAAAGTCTCCCCAGGGCTTTTTCTTCTCCAGGCTGAATCTCCCCAGCTCCGTCAGCCTTTCCTTATAGAAGTGTTCCAGCCCATGGACCATCTTCATGGCCCCCTCTGGACTTGCTCCAACACCCTGCTTGCATCCAGGGCTCCACACAGGCTGAAACTCTGCTGCCTGCCTCACAGGTAAGTGCAAATCCTTGGTGCAGATATCCCCCACTGAGCTCCTTTCTTGTAAAGCCCTACCTCGTGTAAGGGCTGTGATGATAAACATCAAGAAAACACTGAACATCAAAGAAAACACGCAAGAAATTGAGCAGACTATCACTCACCTTCAGGTAAATCAGTAATACAGAACATTGAACAATATTGGCATCATCAGAGACTGGGCTCAACTCATCCTGTAATTTCAGCAATAAAAGTGAATGAGCCTATTGGCACCTGGGTTCTCCAGGGACTGCTCTGCACAGCACATCCAAAAGTGTCTGTAAAGATTGTTCTGAAGATTGTTCTCAAACAGAGAATTTTCCACACTTTGAAAGACAAACCCCAGAACCCAAGAATGGGAGTCAAATTTGTGACCCCTGTACATGAGGCTGGTACTTTTGGATCCAGCCATCTGCCTGTCTCTGTCTAAACTGTCACATTTGCTTTTCATTCCAGTTCAGCTCTGTCAGCATTTTGCCTACCCAGTTTTTCTAAGGAAGGTGGAAGAAACTCTATAAACAAGCAGTGATGGAGAAACCTGCTACGATTTGCCAGATTTGGGGACAGGATTAGTGTTTTAGAAGGAGTTTTGGCAGGGAATGGCATGCCCTGATGAACAGGACTACTGAACAAGTAGTTCTGCATTAAAGCTAATGATTTGCTGTGGTTTTGGAGGAATAAAGGCTTTCTTCTCATTAACTACCTTTGGCACATGGATTAGCCTACCCATGGAGGTTACTGAAACAGGGAAGGGTGGGGGTATGTGTGGGAAGAGCAGCTGTTGTTGCAAAACCCCTGTCCCCAAGTTGCTTGTCCCAAGCAGACAATGAGGATTTGGGACCACTGATGACATCGAGACTCTTCCATCAGCTTTGATGAGCATTTCCTCAACTAACTGAATCAGCTCTGTGTGTTTATCCCCTGTCATTTTTGGGTTGTGCAGAGAATGATCCCAGGCAAGTACCAGGATTGCAATTAATTATTCATGTAGTTCACTAATGGATAGTTGGTCTAGGAACTAAATTTCCTGAAGTATATAATAATAATTTTTTTTTTTTAGTCCATCCTCTGTAGAACAAGCCTGAGCACATCTCCTGTCTGGCATTTCATCTGTAGTTAGTTCCTCACTGCTGCCTTTGACCTGATACCTGGAGAGGATCCAAAGGGAGATTTGACCACGAAGGGGAGTACGACATGGAGTCTTCTTGACTTCTGATTGAAACCCCTGTGCCAGCCATCCCAGGAATATACCCCAACGTCTGTGATTTATTGCTGTGTTATCATGCCTGTCTGCCTCATTACAGACTTTGAATTTTATCAGGCAGCTTGTCCTCCAGTGTCTGGTAACCAATTACTGCGGTCTGCAAAGAAGCCTGAGGTACTTTGCCAAACACTGCTAATAAACTGGGAAAGAGCCTGAGCACAGCTTCAGGTTGCCTTAAGGAAATTCCAGGAGCACTTTCCACTTTATTGTCTAGTTCACAGTATGAACTGGGTATTATCTCGAGGAGTCATTCTTCACACAGAACTAAACTCCCCTTTAAAGATTGTGCCACACTGGATTATTGCACTTGGACTTGCCTGCATCCAAAGGCTGCTGAACTCAGTAGGAGCCTTTCAAATGACAACAGTGAGAGCAGGACTCAGCCCATAGTTTGAAACCAGATAGTTCAGAAGAAAATGAAAAAAAAAAAAAAATCCTTTATTCCTTTTTCTGACACTGTAGCTAAAGCTGGAAGGAAGAGTCAGAATGACCAAGCGCCTGCACTACAAGGGAAACATGAACCTGTTGCTCCACACTCGTGAAAAAAATTAAATCTTAATGGGTAAAATAATCAATAGTGCTTTTTGCAAGTCCTCTGTAACAAAGTGAATGTCATATGAATCTGTAGCATGTACTTTGCTATACATATTTTAATATTTTCTTTTGAGGCTGGATTGCCCTAATGATCCAAGGAGGCATGTGCTGGCATCCATCCTGCAGAAGTGACCACCAGCCACCCTCCCATGGACAGGAAAATTCTCTTAGTCCTGCTTATTTCTCCAGCACTCTAAAGGACTTCACCTGTGGGCTGGCTGCTTCAGAGGGCTTGGTGTGAAAGGTGAGCAGGTTGGGAGCCCTGCTGTCTGAGAAGGCTGCTGGGAACTGGAGACTGCCCTGCTCCCATCCCAATGGACACACACACACACACACACACAGAGTTTCTCTCTCTCTAATTTTTACTGCAGGGCAGTTTTCTAAAAAGTTTTTTTCCAAGTTGTAAAAGACCAATTCCATAAAGGAATTGCTTAGTGCTACAATGACATGATTTGTGGCTTCCAGGCTCCAAAGCTGTAATTTATTCAGACAATTAGCAGCAGCCCTGTATTCTTGACAAATTCTTCACTTGTGTGGAGCTACTACACAACAAGGTGCTTTTAAGAACTGTGCCTTATGGATTAAAAGACTCCCCCCTCCTTTTTTCCTCCTTATTTGACAAGTCCTTTTCACAGTCAATGGAAATTAATACAGCAGGTGAGAGGGGTGATATACAATAATCCAGCCAGCCAAGAAAGCATTGTCTGAAAAGAGCAAGTAGAGAGCCTACAGGAACGCTCAATACACAAAAGGGAACGCTCCAGCATTTGCCTTTTGGTGAAGTTATTTCACTTTTTGCTTCACATAATCCTCCAGAGTTACTGTACCAGATGTCACCGTGCTGCTGTTAATAAGTGTAAATGGCATTTAAGTGTGGGTTAGCCGTCCAAAAATACACATCTCAACGCCTGCCCCAGCACTCAGGTGGCTTTGCCTGGCCCATAAAGCAGCCAGAGCAGGCTGAGCACAACGTGCCTGTGCAGAGCCCCCCACACCACGATGTTGAGACTCACTGAGGGCCAATATAAATCCATCCAGAGCCTTTCTCACACGCAGGCCTGAAGTCAAACCAGAGTTATAAAATCCAGACGCAGCTCTAAATCCTGCGCTCCTCCAGCACTGCTGAAGGCCAGCCTGGCTGGATGCAGGGGTTGGGTCAAGGTCCCAATCCTGCTCAAGCTGGGACCTTGTCTTTCAAGAGCAACAACCCCGCTGGGACAAGGGCTCTGCCTCCAGGCACAGTGTGCACGATTTTTTCCTGAGGGTCTGTTAAAGCTACCACATTACTGGCAAGATGAGCAGCCTCTCCTCCAGCTCATTCTGACACCAACCTCTTTCAGCAAAATGAGGACAAAACCAATCAAATCATGGAGGACTTGGGCAGAAATCCTTTCTCTTTGCTGCAGGGGAAAATCCTGATCTGAAACTTGGACTAGTTTTTGGGGTGATAGTCTCTGGCTCATCTTACTCCAAAAAAAGTTAGATGTGCAGTGAGACTGCAGTGAGATCTCTGCAGAGGACTCTTCCCAGCCTTCCTTGTGCTGTGGCACAGATGGGAAATGACATTATTGATCTATACTACCAATTTCACATTATGCTATATTAATGCCAACGACTCGGAAAAAAATGGGGGTTTGGCCAGACTGAAATTTGTTAGCATGAAGTTTTGAGCAAAGTGCAAGACGATAACAGATTTTTTTCACTGACTGTGGGCAGAGAAAAGGAGGCTTAACAGGCCAAGTATTCATAATGAGTGATTCATCTGGAGCTCCGTTGCTGATGTGAATGGGTATCTTAGAAATATTTGGAAGGTTACAGAGATGTCCATAAAATCTGGAAGACTTGGCCCGCTCTTGCTTTTGCTGCGAGTTACAGAGCATTCAGTTCAGTAAAGCAGAGCTTCACTCCACAGCACAGGAAAATTCAAAGTATTTGGCCTCATGTGATAAAACAAAGTGTTTGTTCAGTGGAACTAACTTAAGCAAATTCCTCTTAATTAATAAACAGATGTATTTTCTTTCAACAAAAGAGAGATTGCTATTGAAATATAATGAAGATCTTTTTAAAGGTCTTGTCTTGTTTAGGAATGGATTTTTTTTCACTACGCTGAAAGGGAGAAAGATACAATAGAACAGTGATTGAGTCAAAAGATCTGTTAATTGGAAATAATTTGTAATAGTGAATCCAGATGCATTTTGGAAGATTGCATCCGTAAGTTAAAAGAATGAATAAGGTAAAAAGAGGCACCTGTGGAAAGGCAGCACACTGATGCAGTAGGCTCTGGTGCTTGTCCTGGCCTTCCCAGCTCCCAGGGACGTGCGCTGTCCCTGTCCCTGCATCTTGTGTAAGTGGGTGTAGATACACTGATTTTAGGGGAGTTGTGCTGATTGCTGCCTGCCGGTGATACGACACCTCGGTGTGTAACCCGCAGATGTCAACGAGGCTCACAAAGGAGAAACAAACCATTTTCCTTGCAAAGTTAATTTGTAAAGCCACCAGGATACGGGATTTCAAAGTGTTATTTGTTTACGAGCCCACCTAAACCTGCTTCCTTTTTCTTTTCTCTTTTATTTTATTTTCCTAAAGAACAAGTTTCATCTCTCCTGTTTCATTGTCTGCTTTCTCAGCTACCACCTTATTTTGGGTTAATTTCCCTAAACAGAGACATAAATACCATATCAGATTTTCCCTTTCTTGGCTGTGAGTCAGGCCTGCCGTGCTGTGAGTGCTTGCTGGAGTTGCAGAACCTGTCTCTGCAACAGCAGCTGCACTTTGCATTTAGAAAAGGAGGCAGGAAAGACCTACCTTTTTTATTTTTTTACCCTCTCCAACCCTTCATTAATCTTATAGCTTAACCAGGAGAAAAAATAACAAAAGGTAAAACAAATCGAGAAATCAAACCAAAGGGAAGGGAGGGATGGGATGAACACTTCTCATTTCTTCTGGCTTGCAACATGTCTTTATTCTCTCCTGTGAAAAAGCCACCAAAGACCAGGAACGTATGCTAGAGAGAAAAATCTTAAAAGACTGCTGTGAAAAAAGTCTATAGAAGATCTACCCATTATGAGCCCAGATTTCTGGTGGGACTACCAAGGAGTGGAGTACAGGTTTTTTTTTTTCTTTTCAGGCACTGGCAGGACCCTCTGGGCAGCATTTGCCAGGAAATACGGAAAGGGGATCTTATTCAGGAGTATTTTTGGCACGCATTATTAAAGCAGAGAACATTTCATCCGCCTCTGCTTACCCCTGCTCAGAGCCCCCAAAAAGGCAGTAGAGCCCCTACGGTGAGGACTGTTTATTTTCTGCTCAGTTGGAAAGCAAAGGTTCTATTACCGTTACAGGGACTTACAAGTATTCATCAAAGAAAGAAATGACCCATAAAGGCAGTTAAGTTAGTTTTATTCCTGCTGCATAAGTCAACCTCTTTTCTATATATAAAATGATGGGGTTAGAAAAGGATATTCATCAGGCAGTCCACTGATGTGATTGGCTGCACTTCCCCTAGTACTTTATAATTTGCAGTTATAAATAAAGATGCTTTTAATAATCAATTGGTATTTAAATAACATACAATAACTGTCTTATTAAATCCCACTTTTTAGAATGAATAAGCAGTTAGACATTAAAGACATGGGAACCAAACAACCACAGGATTTCAGACAATTTTCTTTTTTATATACAAGCCATAAATATCACTATGGAATTAGCTGGTTAGCCAAGGCCCTGGATGAAGCCAGCAGAAGACCCCACTCTCTGGTGCTGCCTTTAAGTGATCATATACTTTTCTGGTACGATGACTTTTTAAACAATAACCACGTTATTTTCTTTGGCCACCTCTTACAGTTTAAAAGGGGCAGCCTCAGACTCCAGAGCTGAAGTAAAGTAATGTGTCCTCAAAGCAGAGCCCCAAAAGCATCTAATAGCAGGTTTGAGATGCTTGGTCTCAGCTGGGTCTGCACGATTTCCAACAGTGAAGTTCATGCATTACCTCAGGAGGGGTAAAAAATTTCTTATTAACTAAAAGAAGTCCTAAATATCCAAAAGTGATTGGCTTTGTCTTTCTTTGATGAGGACACACATAAATACAAACACTCTCTTTTCCCTTGATGTTGCTTTTATTCTAGATTTTAGAAGGAACAGTTGTGTGCTGACTGGCGTCAAGTCCTGCTGCTCTGTCAAGGCTTTGTCTGGAATGGGAATGCAGAGCCAGGAGCAAGGGAAAGCAAACCTCCCCTGGGTGTGTGTGGGGAGAGGATGGTTTGGTGTGGGGGCACCTGAGTCCATCAGTGCTGGCTTTCTCTGATGAAAGGAAGTCCCCCACAAGGCTTTATCCCTGAAATACCATGTTTTTCCCCGGATCCCTGCTGGAGACAGACACCATCTTGCACAGTGGTGGGCTGCATGGGATATCCCTTGGGAAGCACCTGCCAGCATCATGCTGGTGAAGTAATTTCTGTGTTTCAGGCTGTCTCAGCCACCCCAGCTCCCAAACATCATCATTTACCCGCAGTCCCTCAAATCCCTTCATGTGCCACAGGAACAGACTGAGGTGGGGTCTGGGCATGGGCTCTGCAGGTGCAAACTGCAGGAAAAATCCAGCATGTCTGAGAGGAACCAGTTTGTAGTTTGACCTCTTCCTGGTTAGAGAAAAGCACAGAGTCAGTGAACTGGAACAGTGCTCTACTCCCGTCCCCAAACTTCATTCCCTCTCCCTACCTTCAGCAGTGGGTACCAGCACCTGAAAACCCCTGTTGCAAGGTTCACCCTGAGCTGTTTGGGAAGAGATGCACTTTTTGGTTGTGGTGAAGGGGCAGGTGTGGATGCGATGGCAGTGGGTCCTGGGGGCAGATGTCCATGCAGTACAGGACGTGCACATTCCAGGAGTGTTCCTGTCCCTAACCTGCCGCCAGCCCCTCACACCTCCTGCCTTCAGCAACCCACCTGGCCCTTGCCCACTTCTTCTTTCCTTTATTGTTTTGTTTTGTTTTGTTTTGTTTTAGGGCTTTTGTTTTGTTTTGGTTTGGGTTTTTTTCTTCTCCTTTTAAGCCCCTGCCTGAGCTGAGATTAACTCCTTGGCACAGAGCCCTTCTGGAATTTATCACCACTTCCCCGTGCAGTAAACCCAGGCTCTGGGGCCGTACCACTGGTGGTCCATGCTGGACCGTGCTCTGCCAGCTCCCACCCCAGGCCATGCTCTGCCAGCTGTTTTGTCCCCTGAGTCCCCAGCAGCCCGGCCCAGCAAACCTGCACGGCTCCCAGCCACCACATCCTCCCTCTGGAGGACACAACCAGATCACAGATAAAGTTTACCAGCATTCTTGCTCCAATAACTTTTCCCATCGCACTTTTTTTCCCCAGTTATTATTTTTTCAGCCCCCTCCAACCCCCTCCCCCCCCTCCTTATTTTATTTTAGGCGCCTCTGAGAGTTCAACTGTCGCCTGAGGCTTCAAACTAATTTTCTCTTCAGAAATGATTGCAGAAAGCCGCATGCATAATAAATCCCGTTATTGCTCTTGTTATTAAAATAGGTTGTTAGGGATGTGGACTTGGAGGCCTTTTTGTCTGATGACAGCAGTTCTTCTTAGCTCCGTGCTTATGGCTTATTGACTAAGGCTGCCAGGTTAAAAAAAAAAAAAAAAAAAGAAACGAAAATCAAAAAGAGAAGGAGCTGCAGCTGGTGTTTAATAGTGAGAAAGTTGGGATGATTTGAGGTGGCTCTTTTAATCATGTCCATGGGCCCTGTTCAAAAGACAGTGAATTTCCAGCAGCTCCGAGGCTGTACTGAGGGCCCACAGAGAGTGCCTGTGGTGAGCTCTTTTCTGGAGCAATGATTAATTAATGTTTCTTTGACATAATTTATTTGAATAATTAATTAATATCCTGTGACAGCCAGGACTGCAAACCCTCACCATGGTGGGCAACCAGCAAGCCCCAGTGAGAACCACAGCCTCCAATGAAGAGTCTGAAGGGATGAACAGGCTGAGGCACTGCAAGGGAAAATGAAAAGGACTGTTCTCCTTTTTCAGGTGAGGAGCTGACATGCAAAGCAGCAAAGTGACATGATCAAGGGCACCCAAAATTTCAGTGTCAGGGCTACTAATTGAGGAAACACTTTTAAGTTCCTGCGTGACATGTTGACCACCAGCTTGCGTTCCCTCACCTTTTTCCAACAAACCACACATTTATCCAGCAACCTGGAAGCTTTAGCAAACCAGACCAGAGCCCCTTTAAAGAGAAATCTGGTTAAATCAGCAAAACACCCGTGAAAATATATTCTTAAAACAATGAAAAGTTTGCAAGCAGGTTTGATAAAGGAAAGTACACTGCCCAATCATTAAATGGAAACATTTTCTGGTCACCACATGAAAATATGCTTCATAAATCAGTGTTGCCCCGTGAAACAAAAATCTAATCATAGATGAGGCCATGCACTTAGCAAGTTTCTTATGCATGGAAACTATGAAGCGGGGTGTGCTCCTACCCAGGGAAAGCAAACATGTCACATCCCTAGGGGAGCCTGTGCCAGCACTGGCAGAAATCTCATAGGGAAACTTCTTGCTGGAGGCACCAGGGGATGCACACACTGCCTGCACAGGAACACAGCATTTCCAGCACACTTCCAGTGCAGACCTGGAAATCATGGTGCACTGCTCTGAGACCTGGAAAGCAGTGCAGCACACAGTGCACTGCTCTGAGACCTGGAAAGCAGTGCATTGCTCTGGGCTGTCTCGTCTGCAGGAGCCACTGGCACGGGGTGAACAGAGGGGACTTCCAACAGCCTCCCTGACAGTCTGGTGCCTGCCTGGCCTCTGCTCCCAAAAGGAGGACACTGCTTCAGTACTGACTCTGACATCTCCCCTCTAATATACCTACAGATGATGTTATGCAGTGTTTGACAATTAATTATTATTTTATCATCAGAGAAATATGGGTGCTTTAAATAATTTTTTCATGCCCAGGGTCAGGATAGCTTTCATACAGTAGCACCTCAAAGAGGAACCCCTGGAGATTTTTGCTGTCAAAACTGTGATACCGTGATACTCCAGGCCTTGCTCCCACTTTCAAGTAGTGGGAGATATCCATTCAATCAGTGAGCTCAACCTCTGCAGCACATAATTCCCCAGTCAGCACAGAGAGCAGTCTCAGGTGTGTGATAGGCACCAGCTCAGGTGTCAGATTATCCTTGGAACAACCAGATCAGGCCCTTTGGCTCTGAGATATGGAACCACATTGCAGGTTCAAGGGAATAGGGATGTACCATCTCATTTCTGGTGACAGTGGGCAAAGATTTTGCCGGGGACTTCAGCGGAGCTGGGATTTGGCCTGAGCTTTTCAAGAACCATGTCACTGTTTAGGTTATGCAAAAAGCAGATGCTACAGACTAAAAAGACAACTGAATGTAACAACACAGAAGAAGGTGAAAAGCTAAATCTAGGAAACACTGTTACTCAGAGGAGAAATATGGTCACTCAAAAGCTGTCAAGACTAGCTAAATTCAAAGACTGCTGTAGAAAATATAGAGTCCATTAGAGAAAATACAGATCCAGTTGCATATTTAACAGGTTGAGTGCCCCAGTTTGCAATTCCAGATCAATTAATTTAAGGTATCCATTTGAGTGTGGAAGCTGGAAGTAGATGTGAGTAAATGAAGTTGGACATTAATACTTGAAATGCCCAAATTGAGAACAACATGCTTGGCTTCAGTGAGGAGAAAGAAAATCATGCAGAGCTTCCTCGCCCATGTTCCATTTCTAGGTGGATTTTAAAGAATGCAATTCATGCCCCAGCAATACCGAAGCAATTACAGAAATGGAAAATGACCAAGTCATTCTCAGGTATTCATAGAAAATTGGCATCTCCTGAATATTGAATTGTACTGGGTTCCAGCTTTCTATAAATACAGAAGATCAATAATTATCAGGGAAATGCTTTGCTAACGTCTCAAAGCTGGCAGGACTGAAATAAGAAATGCCATTTACGTGCTACTGCCTGAAAGAGAGAAATAGTCTTTCCCGTTCTCTTGATGAATACTCCACTTGGCCTGGTGATGAGGAATAATTATGGGCTGCTCCATTTGCACACTCAGAAAAGGAGAGAATGAACAAATGTTGGCTACAGCTGACTCGTTCTCCAGGATGAACATCACAGAGTTCCCAGCCTTGAGGGCCTGCAGGGCTGCTCCACCACACACCTTCATGGGGAGATGGTGTGCTAAGAACAGCCGCTCCTGAGAACTGCTTGGAGAGTCACTGAATAACAGAAATGTTTATTGCTAACCGTCCAAAGGTCTTGGGGCACTTTTCAAAGCAGATAACATCACCAACCTTATTATATAGGGAAAGAACTCACTGAAGCTCTTAGGAGCAGGGTAGGATGTGAGTTAGTGTTGATGCCTCTGGACTCAGAGATTCAGACTCCTGCCTGTTTACTTTCTTTGTTTCTTTCCTGCACCTTTGCCTCCTGGGTGTACTGTAAAGGCAGCTGTGCAGTCCAAGGAGCGCAAGTTCCCCCTTCCCAAACTCCAGCACCTTAGAGTTTTCTTCACAGCAGCAGACTTTAGAGTTTGGGAGGATAAAGGCAGAAGGGAATAAATAAGCTAGAAAACATATCATCATCATTACAAACATAAAAAGCTACAAATCTGTCACACTGCAGAAACTCTCACTTCATTGTTACTGTGATTTATTGGGGAGCTAATTTTAAACAAGTTTTCTTTTCCAAAACCACAACACAAAAACAAACTGAATAAGCAAGCCAGAGGACAGAAGCTAGTCGCTACCGGACAATTTAAGCAATAATCTCATTTGCTTTGTAGTATAAAAAGCAATAAAGGGCTGTTTACTGAGTGAATAAACACTGAATGAATCACAAAAAGCTCTTTATTGCGATTATACTCCAAGGCAGAGGAGATTATTGTTATTACACAAGAAGGCACAATGTGAAAATTTAACTCAATGCGCCAGATTTTCAGACCGTTTCAGTGGTACAATTGTGTTCGGGGAGTACATTGTGTCTAATCTTAGCAGGCTGTTTTGACAATTCTGCATGCAAATCAGGTGGTGGGGTACAAATGCATTTAATTAACTATTTACAGCCAATTTATGCAAGCCTGGTGGCTGGACACGTGTTTTGCACAAGCAATGGCATGTGAACCGGTTCGAGAATCAGTTGCCCTGTGTGATACATTCAGCCCTGCAGAGGACCCACGGGTGTTCTGCAGTGAGGAGCCTCCTACACGTTCAGCCTCAAGGTGCCCGACGCGTCCTCCTCATGGGGCCAACCTGCACAGATGCCATGTAAAATCAGTTTTAAAGAGGTGGACAAGGGGAGTATAAGCTGTAAGAACTACACTGATGAGTAGATCGTCTTTCTTTTCTTTTCCCAACTTGTGTTTTTAATGTTTTCTTTTTTTAAGCCAGTAGTTTTGACTTGCAGTCCTGATAATGTGTCTGTGCTGAGAAAAGTAAAGTTAATCCATGCAGATTTTTTCCCCCCCTCATTTCCCCTACTACAGTCTCCTCCTACTGTCAGATCAGTAAGAACGGAAAGAACTCAGAAAATCTGACCTCTGTCAGCGACAAGCTCTGGAGCAGCTGAAGCGTGCAGTGCCCGGTGCTGCAGCAGCCACCAGCCTTTGACCGTGTGTGGGCCAGGTGTGTGTTCCCTCTACAGGGACATTGCTCAGTCTCCTGATGTGTCCCCACATCTTCTGGTGCACTGATCTCCTCTCAGCTGACACAATGGACATCATCTCCTTCAAATAATTACCTCTGGGTAAAAGGGTTTGCTAATTTTCCACTGGAGCCCTTTGTGTCCTCACCCTACAGGAGGATTTGGTGAGATGTGATCTTTCACTGCTTCCTTGTCTTCCAGTGAAACCTGGGGCCTTGGCGAAGGCACAGGTATCTGCACTGGGAAATGGCAGGAGAAGGTGCTCCCAGTCACAGAAGATGCTCTCAATTAGAGAAGTTCTTCCTGCTGGAACTGTTCCAGATTGAAAACTTGTATACCTCGTGCACAGAGCTAGATTAACACCTGCTAGTTGTTGTTGAGTGAGAAAAGTGGGTTAAGCCCTGATGATACGATGACATAAAGCTTTATTCTTCTTTTATACGTAGCTGGGAAGCTGCTGGGAATCACCTCCAGTGTGGCCTGGCTGGCATGAGAACCAGTTAGGTAGATATTTGAACTCGCCTTTTTTTCCTCTTGGTTTCCATTTTTAAGGTGCTCTGGTGTTTATGACTGACTGTAACCACTTGTGGGCATGGAAGAAAACCCAGGTAATGCAGGGGCCTTCCTGTTATGTACTCATTAAAATAAAAGAGAAAAGGCCCATAGCAAAAAAAACCCCATTTTGTTAGAGAGGAGACAGAGTTAAAACAGCAGGCTGGAACTCCCTTTAAAAATATGCCTGAAAAGGTCATTATGAATTTTTTGTTTGTTTTTTAATTGCTCTTGGTTTTTGTTTCCCCCTCCTCCCTACCTCCCATTTGGAGTGCTTCAGCCACACAAGGAGGGAATAGAAACAACATAATGTGATATTGGCAATCAGTGTCATCAGACAATAATAATCAAATCCAACTGCTTGGATGCAGCAGAAAAGCCTCACGATTTTTTTCCAGAATTGTAGGTCTGCTTTGTATGTTTGGTTTGATTTCAGAACCATCTAGTAAGCAAGGAATGAACTAAACTCACAAGAGTAATTTGGAGCAAATAGTTCAGATTTGCTCTGGTGTTTGTCCAGTTTAGGGGGCAATTAAGTCGATCCCAGGAATTTGGGTTTTATTTATTTTCTAATGAAACTTAAGCAGCCTCCTGATGACACCCTTTGTGAAACTCACCTTGAGTTAACAGCTCAGGGAACAGGCACTGTAGAAACAGTCTTAGTGCTGATGTTTGAATATATGGCCTTTTGGGTCTGTTTTAAGCCAAACCTCACACGTGGAAAAGAGGCATCAACTGGGACCACTCAGGTAAAGAGGAGGCGTGCAGGAGGTTTTGTCATCAGCATTTCCTCACCTTGCCTGTCTGATTACCGGTTCAGTAAAAAGCGAGAGCTGTAATTGCCAGCAAGAGCAAATGATGGTTAAAGTAAAATAGTAAAAGGAAAATGATGGTTAAAGTAAAATAGTAAAAGGAAAAAGAAAATATAGAATATTATGGAAAGTGTACATGGAAAAATAACACCACAGACCTTAAAATATCAATTACCTGAGCTCAAAGCAATGGATTTATTTTTCAAATTGTTAAATAAACATGGGACAGGAATGGAGGGGGCTGTCATGGATGAGAATAGAAAGTATTTTGTTGCTGATAACTCTAAGTCTCTTTTCAAGGTTTATTTTGTGAAGACCAAAGCTTTCAAGATTCTGAATTCAATTCCTTTGGGCTCCTGGCCTCTGTAAACACTTTCATGGACTACCAATGCAGAGAGAGGAGCTCTGGCCCTGGACAACAAAGCCTTCATGTTCAAGACACGATTTCTCTGAGTAAGATGTGGTTTTTGCTGTTCTGTTGAAACCACTTACACCTGGTTTTCTTCAGCACTGCTGGGCAGGATATGGTAAAAGACCTGGACTGTTAGGACCAAGCATACCAGATGTTCCTGCACACACATTCCCTGTCTCAGGGAAACTCCCAGCAACAGCCCTGTCCGCTTTTTCATTCCCTTGACCACAATTCAACAATCTAAACAAAACATTATTTTTGAACTACACATTTTCTTTCTTTTTCCCCCTCTCATTCTCATTACCCTTCTGACCGTGCCCAGCTTAGCCTTAATTCTCCTTGGCAGCAGGGCTCCTCTGCTGTTGGCATTTGCTGTGTTGGATAACTCCTGGAATATTTCTTGCATCCAGACTGAGAGTTCTCTTCTGACAAAAGTCAGGGATGAACTTTGACCATGCAGTTTTCCAGTGGTGATAGGTGGGTGTGACAACCCTTTTGGGAAGGCCATCACAAGTAGGGCCTTGCTTGTGTGTGCTCCCACCAGGACATATGAACATGGGTAAAGGTGATGATCAGGGGAGGAAGGATTTGCATTTCTGAATAAAACCTTGTCAGGTTGAGTAGGTGTTGGGGGTNATTTTTTTTTTTTTTCCATTCCGGGGTGGGAGGGGGACTCCTGCCTTCCTTAGCAGACACCTGTCCAAACCAGGACAGTAGGGAAAAAGCTAACACTCCCAGTGGTTCTGTCTAAGGTGCCATGCTAGTACCTCCTGAGACAGGACTCCAGGAATTTCAGGCTTACAAATTCTCGAGCTGTTCAATGGATCTGCTTTAGTAGGTACAACCAGTCTGTTTTGAAGACACATGGAGAAGTAAGACCTCCAAACTTGACTTAAACTGTCTTCTAGATCAAGAAAAAATGCTAAGCCGTGAAAAACAGATTGAAAAATCCATTAAAAGACCCCACGTCCTTGTCAGAGCCAGTGTAGCAGCACCACCTTCAAGCTGCCTCTTCCCACCTCCTCCCCAGGCCAGCAGAGAAGCTACTTCACCTTTCAAGTGTTGCAAGCCACACTATTACAGCTACACAGAGACAGCACAGCTTGTTGAGGAGTGAACTTGGTTGGGAAGATTGAAGACGTGACCTGCAGGACAATGATGGTTCTCCTGCAGAAAGGAGCAGCACGGAAGTGTAGACCTGTCCATGGAGCTCCAATCCTCCAAGAAGCAATGACAACAGCTGCCACTGAAGCTGCCCAGGCTTTTTCTGTTGTCCACCTTTCCACTCAGCAGAACAGGAGTGGGTTGTTGCTGCCCTTGTACATTTCAGTGTTTTTGTCTTTTTAAGATTCTTTTAAATTTTTTTCTCCGGCCCCAACTTCCACATCGTCTTAAATTCTGATTAATCTCAAGCAGCTGAAACTTGTTGAAGTTATATTTAAATGGAGAAAGAGATGAGCTGAAATAGCATCAATATTTCCTGCTCTTCACTTTTTCTGACTTGTCCACCTCTTCAGTGCACACCAGGCACGGCAGGTTAGGATTGTGCAACACCTGACATTTCCCTATTGGTCTGTAGATGCTACAGTAACACAAGCAATACCTGACAGTGTTTAAATGCTGACATCTGGAGTTGATGAACAACATCACTTGTGGAGAATTTTATATGGAGAAAAGAAAAAGAAAATGCTCAGTTTATATGTAATTTTACATGTCACAGCTTTGTTTTTCATTCCCAAATATCATCCCTTTCCCTCAATTAGTCAGCCTTCTGTTGCATGAAATGGCTGTCATCTTGTGAATGTTGTAATTGCCTTTTGCAAGATCAAAACCAGGTATAGGACTAAAAAAACCCCAAAGCCTAACCACCTAATGGGGAAAATGCTGCAAATATAGCACACAGATCTCTGTTTAACTTCAGAGGTAGTGGGAGTGGACTGGCTTAAAAGGAACAGACTGTGCTCCTAGCAAACTGTTATTGTAGAAAAATATTTAGGTCCTGCTTCATGATTTAAATTGTAAAATCCTTACACCTCTGGAGCTTTACCACAAATGATTTCAAAGGCCTTCGCAGCACAAGCAGAAACTCTTCAGCTCCATCCTGAACAGCAGCCAGCCCTGGGGTGAAGCGGCAGGGCTATTTAAAAGTGATTTACAACATGAGGTTAAGAGGAGCATTCGATGCAAATGAACTCACTGGATGATTTCTGATGGCTAACATGCCATTAGCCTTCCTTATATCAAACCAACATCTCAGGCTTCTGTGAAAACCACTATGATTTTCTTAATAAAAGAAAAATATAAAAACTCAAAGGGCTTATTCAGGTGGAGCTGGGAGGGAGGAATTGAATTTTGTTCATGAGGTGCTCTCCAGGTGAAATTTCACTTACAAAAGAAAGCAGCTTAAAAAAAAAAAATAACCTGTCTGGGTGGAACCTGGCAGAAGTGCCTAGACAGGGGACTTTCCCTGCTACCCTGCACTAACTTGTTCCATTAATCCTTCTAATTTCGTGTATTCATTTTTACACAGCTTAGCTTGTTTGCTGCATGCCAGTACAAATCATGTTTTGCTCCCTCTCCTCTCATCATGCTCCCCTCTCTGACAGGGCCTGGCTGCTGCTGCAGTAACTCATGTGCTCTGTCAGCTGGGCCACCGGGATGCAAATCTCTCCTTGTCCCCTTGGGGTGCCATCAATACTTTATTAAGAGTTTGCATCCCTTTCTATCCACTGAAGTGATGGACTAACCGCATTTTTCTTCCTCTGTAGTGGTCTCAGAGGACAATAAATAAATAGATATTCCCTAAAAATGTCTAAAAAATAATGGCTGAAGGAGAATCAACTCATAATTTATCTAGGTTTTCTTAAAACTGAAATTTGTTTTAAAAAAATGTGTGTTTCAAGTATAATTCCCCCCTCATTTTCCTGAAGCCATGTCGTAAAATAAGTTAGTGATCCATAACTGAGATTTGTTTGCACTGAGTATCCAAAACTCTGTCTGAAAATCCACTGCATCCACACACCAGATTTTGCAAACGTATTCTCTAAACTATATTCAACTGGGGACATGGGGGACAACTGGGATGTGATAAGTCTTCCCTTCTGTGGGGGATTCCTGGAGCTGCAATTCTGCTTAGGCCAAGTTCTAACCAACAAACACCTGAAGATTCACCAAAGCTTCAAAGCCAATTGCTTCAGTTCACCCAAACCCACGCTGAGTCCCTCAGGCTGGCGATGATCAGTCTGTGCTTAATCTGAAGTAAACGGCAGTGAAATCCTCAGAGAAGCTCCTCATTATAAGCAAAGCTAAACACTTACTTTGCCATTCTTCTGAAAACACAGAAAAACATTTTCCTGAAGCCACAGCAGCACCCTGGGTCTCTGGGGCACACGTGCTGTAACACAGCTGGCCACCCACTGGTTTTCTCCAAAGCCCTCTCGTATTTTGAGGATAAAGGTCAGATGCTGCTCTCTGAAAGAGCAGCTCCTCCATATTCTGTGTTTCCCCTGCTTAAACACAGGGCCCCAGGCACTATATATGGCACATCTTACAAACCCTTCATCAAGTACAGAATTATTCATTTCCTCATGGGCTTTTCAATAGGCTCATCAGGACAACATCCAAATTCTTCTCAAATACCCACGGATGTTTCCTCAGAGCAGTCTGGTGAGGATGGGAAAGGATGAGGTCCTGAAGGAGGAAAACTAAGACAAGCCACGGAGGTCCTGAAGGATGAAGACTGGGGTAAATCATTGCGAGATTTAGGTGTCCAAGGTGAGATAAGGGAGACGTTGTTTTCAGAGCTGAAGTTACTGGCACTTCTTAGCTCAAGGCCCTGCTCCAACACCCCCAGGCAGGTGAGCACCCAGCCCCCAGTGACACAGAGCACTGCAAAGCTCTTAGACCTGCACAAAATGAGCTCCACGGCAGAGGCTGGTCCCGGAGCGTGCCCCGCTCCCTCCTCTGGGAGGGCTACTTCCCACCCGTGCAGTTCACAGATTTATTCACTCAGAGCTTTGTGACCTTACCAAGGAGAGGAGCGGGGGTCCCATGGCTCTGTCCTCCCAGTGCTCCTGGTAATGCTTTCGTCTGCAGCCCGCTCACTGGGCACTGGTGGGATGTGGCTTTGGTCCACTCTGAACCTCTCTACTATTGGCTCTCTTTAATCTGATGGAAAGTACTCTTTCCCAGACTTGGCTGTAATTGTTCTCCATTCCTCCCTCGTTTCCCTAAAAATATCCCTGGGTCCATATTCCTCGAGAAGCTGCTAATTCTGTAAAGAGTCACTGTCTTCACCAAAACAGTTCACCCTGTTTGTCAGCCTCATCTTGCTTCACTCCCTCTCCATCCTTCAAGACAGGAAGACTTATGAATAAGAAAGGTTTGTTTAGCTCGTTAAACTCCAAGATGAATTTAAACAGAAGGCTCTGAATAAACAGAAGACAAAGCACAGGCATTTAGCATTGCAGTTGGATCACTCTCTAATTGCCTTGTCTTTGTCTCGAATTCAGCAGGTCTTGCCCTGCACATCAGAGTGCACATGGAAATGTTCGGGAGATAAATGCAAATACTCAGCTTGAAACCTGGTGTTTCATGATCCCTTGCCACATGCCCATGGGGGTGAAGGCTGTCCCGCTTCCTCACATCATATTTTAAGCAAATGTTTCCTTCCCGTCTGCAATCTTCTGGCTTTGTAGAGCTTGTTTTCAGCTCCCCACCTCACAGACACCCAAAGTTGCACACACCGTGGTCACCGCCCAAATTAGACTCATTTAATTTCCTACTGAATTTCATGAGTACAATGGCCACAGACTGGGCTCCACACTACGCAATGCTCCAGTGCTGTGCCCCATCAGGGACTCTTGTCCCAGCTTTCCCAGCTGCTAAGGAGGAGAGATGCCAGTAGTTCAGTGCTTCTTCCACACCTGCAGGCCACACATTCTGCACCTTTCAGCACCTTTCCCCTGGGCTGGATTCTGGCACTTCACAGCCTCATGACCCTTGTTCCTTTTGTAGATGGAGCCTGGAGCAGGAATATTTGCTGTGCATCTTTCCCACTTCCTCCAGAATCCCTTTATGAGATTGCAACTGCACCTCCCCTACACCGTCTCTTTTATTTGTACATTAGCAGACATCAGACACAACACCTTAAGACTCCTGATTAGCCTCTTCCTAATTACCCTTACCACAGCATACACCAGAAAAGTAGGAGCAACAGTGGATGTAAATATACTACACAGGGCTCAACTGTTACCCTTGTAACTCTTATCTCAGTTTCTCCAGGCAGTATTCTCTTTGAAGACTAAAATGCTCTCTTCTCAGTCTCACTTCTGATACTCTTATTCAAAACAGAGGAGTCTCACTTTTCTTTTAATTAATAGTAGTTTCTTCAATCACCTTCCCATCTTCATAATAAGATGCAGAGCTTCAGTTCTGGACAGGTTTAATGCAACCTCCCTAGGATCCCCAAAAGCCACAGTTCTTTTGAAAAAAAAATCAGGAGAACTTTGGACATTAAAGAACAAGTTTGACAACAGTTGGATGATTGAACCAATCCTGCCTCGAGTCATGGAGAACTAGATGACATCTTAAAGCCTCTTCCACCCCATTGTATTGTAAGTTTTATTTCATCCAAGTAAAGATGATCGGAGAACATATTTTCCATTGGCATTTCCCAGCTTTTGAGCATTTGCAATCTTAAGAATGTTCTTTTAAGGGGAGATTCTTGCGCATATGGGCACCCTTAATGGATTAAAAAGAAGATAAAGTTGTTTGAACAGTGTCCTACAACCATTCCATCCGCGACAGGTTTGTACGAGACGCTGTCAGCTGCTGCTTGGAACAGAAGGAGGAGAATCACACGGTCTCTGGACACTGAGGAACCCCACGGGCCAGCAACTGCACCCTGTTACCCACACCCTGTGCCTCGGCAGCGAGGCAGTTAACAAAACAGTTTTGTTCGTGTGAAAATACAAAGCAGCTGCTTAGTTCTACACTTGGCAGAAGACAGCAGCCCCCTCTGCACTGCTTGTCTTCTGCTGCTCTTGGATCACTGCAGACCTAACCAGCTGTTGCATTCCACGTGCCAGTTACACCAGTCCGGGGAAGCAAGGGCAGGGATAGCTGTATGGCTGTACAGAAAGGAATGAGAATAATACACTGCTGAACCAGAAAGGACAATATTTATATAATAAACATTTTCAGGAACATAATGATTCCTTTGTCGTCAAAATTTTGGAATGGTTAATTGCGCACATGAAAAGTGCACCTAATCCACATGCTCAAAGGCAGTTAATGTGTTCCCAAAGTGGCTGTGCACTGCAGATCTGGCCATCTGCACAGCCCTCCCTGCACACATCCTCGCAAAATAGGGTGGGCAAGCGCACAAACTCTTCTGAAAATAAAGTTGCGTGGATGAAATGCCTCATTTTTTATGTCTGTGAATGTGCAACTTGGGTGATTTTGTTTCCAAGTTTAAAAATAACACGCTGAACCGAGCACTGGGAGTTTATTGCAAAAAAAGTTTATGGTAGTTCTGTGCTGGAGAGAGTGCTCAGGTACGAACTGCAGTACAGTGGACACAGTCACAGTATCAGCTGCAGACTGAGATTCTGAGTCAGAGCTGTCTGCTCCTTCAGATGGGACTCGAATTTACTGAGTTCTGTTTCTGACTCAAATTTAGAGCAAAAAAATCTATGTGAGTCAAAACAGGCTTAGTGTGAAAACTTTCCTGATAATGAGTCTCTAGGAGTCGATCTCTTATGTTCGATTTCTTGGATCTCAAGCTTGTAGCAATGTTTGCCAGTAGTGCAAGTCCTCAGTGGCCACCACATGGATTCCCAAGTTTGGTTTTTTTTTTTTTTTTTTTTTTTTTTTTTTTTTTTTTTAATGCAAACGAAAAATCTTTAAAACAGAGGAAATACAGCCAAATGTAAAACCAACATTAAATGGCATCCAAACAAATGGTACTTGAAAGAGGAGGGAAAAGATTTTCTTACATTCAAAATTTCTTGAAATTTCTGAATCACTTATCTCAACAGATTTTTGTTTTAAAGGGAATTATTTAAAACCTTTTCCTTTTGCCATAATAAATTTAAATTATACATACCATAATGATATCAGGTCAATAGAGGTATCTAAAGATTTAGAATATTGCTATTTCATAATTGGCTTATTTCCTATCTAAAGAGAAACTATTCCAATTTCAAATTATATAGTCACTTTCAAATGAGAAACGCAGCTTTCTTTATGAAAATGTTAAAAAAGTCCTCGTTCAGTAATTTCTTCCAGAATTCCCGAGTATTCATAAAAGCCAGCCTTTCTTAGAGAACAGGATAGATTTCACTGAAGCAGCAATCATGTAATAAACCAAAGTCCTTGAGCAACAGCAAAATGCTTTATTAAAATAATGAAAAAAGCCTTTTCTTTCCTGTATAGCTCAGGAGGTGAGCTCAGTGAACATAATGAAGTATGGTGCACGGTTGTCTACTCTGCTTAATTTGTTATATCCTGTAATATACAGGGGTTGGAAACTTGACTTGCCTGCCAAACAGCTTTCCTAGCACCTTCCTTCCCCACCCAGCCCAGGACACAGAGTGACCTCGATAGAAAAATTCCTACAGGATACCCACAGCTCTGCTGCTCCTGCAGCAGGACTGACTGGGATGCTGGGGCTGCTCCTGGGGGTGTCCCGTGGGGCAGGATTAGATAACTGCAGTGAGAGCTGGGTGCCGAGTGATGCTCACCTGAGAGCACTTGTTTGTGGGATGCGGGGTAATGGCTTATTAGGTCAGGCATCCCATCTCCAAAAGAACCCTTTTATCTTCTTTTATGATGGTTGTTGTTAGCTAGCGGTGTGTGGGCTCTGTGTTAATGGCATTACTGACTGAGTTAGCAATGCCGTGATAGTGCCACGCTGCTCATTAATCACTTTCAGGTGCTTTTGGTGTCCAGGTCTGCCCGTGCCTGCAGAGATTTGAGTCTCTCCCTAACAAGTTGTGCCACGGGAGATTTAGATTGGATATTAAGGTTGTCAAGCTCTGGAAAAGGCTGCCCAGGGCAGTCATCATCCTCGAAGGATTTAAAAGACATATACAAGTGGCACTTGGGAACATGGTTTAGCGGTGGCCTTGGCAGTGCTGAGGGAAGTGTTGGACTCGATGATCTGAGAGCTCTTTTCCAACCTAAACCATTCTACTGTTCTGTGAATGGCCCTGCACTCACCAGCAGTGGGGTCACTTCAGCAAGAGCTCTTCTGAAGGTTTTCCCTCCTGCACAGCTTTTCAATATTACTTTTTAAAGAAATGTTCTCATTTTTGAGAGCTACACATCAAGTCCTTGAACTTGGTTGTGCCTCCTGAAATAGAGGAAATAACCAAGAGTCCCTGCTCAGCCAGGGCAGATGTCTTTGAAACCCTTGCTTTACAGTTTGTGTGAACTCCAGGAGAGCACAGAATCCTTCACTGCGATTTTACAGTGCTGGTTTTTCTGTGTAAGTAACCTGCACTTTCACTGGGACTGGAACACAGCTCTCCTTTACCCAGGGCTAGTGGTTATTCCAGAGTTTATTCCTCTTTGACACTAGAAACCTTCTCCTTTATTCCAAAAATTTGTTTCAAGGAACTGGCATTTTCTGACCAAAGGACTTTTAATGACAAAATTCCTGAACAGCTGTAATTATACCCTATGGCTCAGTCTGAGGGATAATATTGTTCCCTCTGCAAAACAGCCATCCAGCATCCCGTTACGAGTCCCTAATCCTCAGGAGCCTGGAGGGAGGGGCATGGGTGAGAAGCACGGAATTTGGGGGGGCTGTTAGATGAGTCCATGCTGCTTCTTTGGCTACCCTGGATAAATGAAACCCTCTGCAACTGCTGCGGGATCGAAGCTGGGTGGAAAAATTCTACAAGAGCAACTGTGCACACAGTGGGAAAACAGACAAAGGATGTCCCCGCCTTACCTGTCCAGCCCCAGCTGGAGGGAGGGGACCATCAGCCTCCTGCTGAAGGCAGCAGCTCCTGGGGCTCAGGCTCCACGTGCTCCCCAGCGCCGGGTGATGTGAGGGGCTGTGTGTGGGCAGCAATTCCTGGGCGCATCCTCCAGCTCTCCCTCCAGTTTTTAAAGCACATCGCCAAGCTTTGGAGCTAACGTTCTAATGAGGATAATTATTATTATTACATGCACATATATATACATAAATATATATAAAACCCCCAGATCCCCCTGAGGTTTCTTCAGATTGTCCCAGAAAGAAAACATTTTCATTGTGTGGGCTGTGATTGGGAACACATGGACCCGCCGCACCCCACTCTGGTACTAATTACAAGGGGAGCAGAGCCCAGCGCAGAGGTTTCTTTAATTCCTTGGGTTTGGAGGCTCAGCAATCGAATTACCTGAGGAGGCTGGAATGTCTCTGGGGTACAATCAGTCATGCAGCGTTTGGGTTAGGCCAGGGTGGGTAATATATACACGCTGGCAGCATTGTGAAGCCACCCAACTGGGGAAAGAGGAATTTCTCTTAATTAATGGCGTGATGTATGACACCTTAGCAGCAAAAACTCTTTAATAAACCCCCATGCCTGCTTTTACAGTTCACACAAGATGAAAGCTCGCCGGGATATCTGTAGGAATGGGGCATTCAGAAATGCTGGCAGAGCAGCTTGTGGTGAGGGAGCTTTAATAGCTGCGCATGGAGCTTTTGATTCCAGAGTTGATTTTAGGCAAAGCTGCCTTGGAGCAAAGGAAGCAAGTTTCACTTTCAACCTTGCCCAAGGCTGCTACCCAGAGATGAAGATACCAGTGAAGAAGACTGAAATCTTAATTTAATTAACTATAATTCCCAATAGGACAAGCTTGGGAGGTTTGGTTCAGAGCATATTTACCTGAACCTGAGCTAAAGGATTGACTTTCCAAATTCCAGTTTTCGTTTGGCACAGGACTGAGGCACAGACTAGACGTAAAGCTCAGATTCACTCAGATTTGCCCAAAGTATGAGGGTACTCAGATTTTCAAAATACATGTTTCCATTTAGAATAAATTTGGCCTTTTCCCACACTAAAAGCTGTTTATTTAAACCTCTCATTTTGGTCATGTCTTTTCCATCTTATATTTCTTAGACTGCTAGGTCAAAAAGTGAGTAAATAGGTCAAGTGTTTCCTTGAAAATGGAATACAGAGGCGATGTGGCTAGGACTTGGACTCCAGAGCTCTAAATTAAGCATATTAGCAAAACTGCTATGAATTACTATTTATTCTTATGCTCTTTGATGATCTTTGTCTCCTTGAAGACCAGTCTTTGGTTTCAACCAAGAAACGGTAGGAAATGAAAATGTCTTAGCTCTTGGCAACTGTTGAGATCCCTCAGCTGAGGTCCTGGAAGCACAAAAACCTCAGAAGGAGAGGGATCGGGACAATAAAAAAAAAATAATGAGAAAGAAATAAAATCAGGGCCCACCAAATTCTGCAGAAAAACCAGGCATGACCCCTATGGCTCAGAGAAGGGACACAGACCGCAGGCTGCAGATGTGACAGGAAATTTCAAACTCGTGTAATCACAAAAACAATTTTACAAAGCATTTCAGAACTCCTCTGTAAGAAACTTACAGCAACTTATGCCACTACATTTAAAAAGGGGTGACAGATGTGTTTGAGCTGAGAGCAGGACCAGGCTGCTGTGGGACACTGTAACTGCCCAGCGCCAAATCCATGGATCTGTGCAGGGCAGCCTGCAAGGGAAGGCTCCACAGAGCAAACACAGAACATTGGCCTTATCTCTGCTCCACACATCACACACCACAATCCCTTCGCCTTCCTTCCATGCCTCTCCATGAAGGTGAGAAACAACAGAACTCTCTAATGAGTGAAAAAATTGCATTCTCCAAAAAGGAAAGGAAAGAAGAAGGACCTTGCTCCAAACCTGCTGCTTCATTCTGGTACAAAACTTCTTTATTTCCCCTTTTTTTTTTTTTTTTTTTTTTTTTTTTTTTTTTTTTTTTTTTTTT
>VYZQ01065130.1:182751-219116 GCA_013400655.1 Mystacornis crossleyi | reverse complement strand
CAGCAATTAACAAGTTGTTAAAAAACATCACAATCTTTTGATCATATTGATCCTTGGGGTATTTTCCTGGCCTTTACACTATCTGCTTCTTCTTATATTTTGAATTACTTTCAGTTATATGCAGGTAATAGAAATATGCCTTTATTTGACTCTGTTTAACCTACTATTGTCAGTCCAATAAATCTTTGTTTTTTTTTTTTTTTTTTTTTTTTTTTATTTTATCAATCTTCACACTTTTCTTTTGAGAGAGAGAGAGCAATTTAGTGTGGCAAATAAAAGCCCAGCTAATTTTTAAATCAGCATGTAGCCAACTCAGCCACCCAGTAGCTCTGTCCTTGGGCAATATTATTGAAGCACACACAATCTATACTAAAGTGATCAGCTTCCTTCAGGCCTGCCAGGGGGATGCGTTAGGCGAGCCCAAAATATGACAGAAGGAAATTTATGTGCAACTTTTACACATAATATCTCATTATGACTCTCCCCAATCTTTCAATTTTAAAAATAAACGGCCTTTGTAATGATTTTACCAGGAGCATGTTGGAAAGGAGATTGAAAAAGAGAAAGGAAAGTGGCTTTGGCCACAGTTATTTCTTTTGCTCTTCTTCTCTCGGGTTTTTCTTTAATTTTCCTGAAGATGTTTCCACTCAATTTAGGAAGAAATGGAATTTCCCCCTCCCTGCCATTACTCTTTTTCTCTTTTGCCCACGTTTTCAAAGAACGGAATGGCGACATAATGAAGCCTATGTCAATAGCAAAGTCATTTTGACCAGTTGGTAAATAATGAAAGCTTTCACTTAACGTGCAAGCCAGCTCACCCAGGGGACCAGGGCTCGGTCCCCTTCCTGGCCAGCAAACTGTCATCCCTTGCATGACACACAGAGCTGAGAGCTCTGCCTTGCAGCAAGGAGCAACCAGAGCCCAGCTGAGCCCAGAGCCAGATGCTGCTTTGCCACAAAGAACACGCACTCTTGGACACTGGAGTGCTGATTGCACAACCACATCAGCGGGAGCTCGCAGGATCAAGCCCGAAAGGGAATGGAAAAAAGCTAGAATAAATAAGTATGCACAAATAAGAGGGGGGAAAGCCCCAGTGATGATGGATCTGCCAAACTCTACGGCCAGAGCCGAGCTCCAGGACTCAGTTTGGTGAAGAAAGGGCAATCCTGTTCTTCCCCCCTGAGATGCCAGTCCTTGCATGACTTTCTCCTGTTTAATTGTGGGCACCAGCAGGAATGATGCTGCCCATACTCCATAGACCGCAGCCTGAGAACCCAGGGGAGGAACATATACCTGGAGCGAGAATCAGTTAGAGGCATTTTCGGGAACTACCTCCTCTGAGTGGGGGTAAGGAAAACAAACAAAGCCAAGCTCTCACAGCTTCTGCTGGTAGCAGAGTGGGATGTTCTCAGAGTGGGAAGCAGAATCTCTGCCAATGTACACTGACTGGTGGAGAGAGTTCCCACTGTGGGCTGATGGGCAAGGGACCATTGTCAGGCAGAGAGAACTGGAGCAAATGTAAAAATATCCCCATCTGTACAAAAAAAAAGCTTTCACTGCTACACAGTACTGTGCTGTGTTTCCTTTGCATCCCAAATATCTGCTGAGGAGACAACAGTCCTTATGTCTGCTGCCCTCTAGTTCATCCCTTCCCCTCTCTGAAGGCCACATGCTGGGACAGGGTCCTGCTTTTAACCATGTTTTCTTCATTCATTCATACATGGCTGCTTAGTTCTGTATATGACTGCACACTTCTTTGGTTCTCACTTTTGATGCACTTGTGAGACCAGCAGTAGTTATTGGCACCAAAGATCTGTAAATATCTCCTGGAGGACTCATTATTCTCCTCATCAATCCCACACCCTTCCAGCACAGCCTGTCAGTATCTGCCCTCATGGAGTGCTTGGGTGATCCCCTCCCTCAGGTGGCTTCCAGCCACATCGTTGCTCTCAGGGATGAGCTATTAATTGTTTGTGTAATTCTGGACAAACCACAAGAAATATTGAGGCTGGGAACTGAAGTAAATAAGAAGAATGTGTATATGTATATTTAGTAAATGACCATGACAAAAATAACATCAGAAAACACAGACAGTGGAAGAAAATATATATATTTTGGCAAGAAGACTGTATTTTCATTGTATTTATGATGTATTAGTTCTACATCTGAAGACATCATTCAGTTTAGGCAGGAAAATTTCACTTTGTTTACTCTTTTCAAGACAAAAAAAGACAGAGGTCAAAAGGCTGATCCTCAATAGTTTATTCATGTTACCTAGAACAAAACAGCTGGAGGTGAGAACTGAACAAGGATCTCCCCAGGGTCAATCTACAGACTAATTCAGCTCTTTTAACCATCCCACCACAGCCTGAGAAAAAAATGTAATTCATAGAAGGAGTCTTCCAACAGAAAGATGAATCTGTACATACTGAATCTAGAAATATTTAAGGCAATTTACCAGTGATGGTGGTCAGCAGGGTTGGGTTGTTACAGAAGTTTCACTGCAATATTTGTTTTGTGAGGGAATAGATGCATGAACTTTGGTACCATTAGTATGAGTGGCATAAAATGTCAGCAGATGAATAGAATTTAGGAGAGAGTGGCAGAAAATCATCAGTCTGGGAGTTTCTGTGGGCAAAATGCAGTCAGTGAATTCTCTGGACCTCAGTTTTCCCCACTGTTAAACAGGTACAATCTGCTCAGCTGGTGAGAAAGAATTTTTTCTCAGATGCTGCTTTGAACTTGGCATCTGCCATGGACACGCAGTGTGTGTAAAGAACGAAAGAATCATAGAATGGTTTGGGTTGGAAGGGACCTTAAAGATCTTTTCATTCCAGTCCCCACCGGCAGGGACACCTTCCACTAGACCAGGGTGCTGCAAGCTCCATCCAGCCCGGCCTCGACACCTCCAGGGGTGGGGACTTCAGACTGAGCTAAATTTGAACACCCCTGACACAGGCTGGACATGAAATATCTGGCAGTAAGAAACCTGAACACTGAGCATCCAGAGGGGAATGCTGCAAGGCCACTGACTGCAGTAGAAATGTGGAATCATGGAGTGGTTTAAGTTGGAAAAGACCTTTAAGAGCAGCGAGTCCACGTGTTTGTGTTATACTGCAATTGCTCAGCTTGTAAATCAAACAGCACAGTGATTAGCATGTGGCTGTTCTTCACACACCTTAACTTCCCCCACTCCACTGAATCCTTTCTACGGAAAAATTTGCCTCTTACTTTAAACAGATTTAGAGCAAACTTGCCTCAGATCTTTCCACTCTAGCCACATCTCCAGGTATTACCTGGCAATGCTACTGCTCTCACTGAGCAATCTGAGGCTAAAAACCTTGAAGTGAAGGCACCTTTGTTCCAACACTGGATTCTTTGGAAGTACAAGACACTGGAAACATCCCAAACCCATTTTTCCATTTGTAGAATGAAGAGTCTTTTCTATTGAGTTGTTATAACTGGATCCACCACTACAGAAGTTGGGTGTACTTTTGCCATATTTTCTACGTGGGGTATGAACACATATTTCTTTCCGAACACATTTATTTCCAAAAGAACAGACTGACTAGAAAGCTCAGAATTTAAGAACATTAAAAATGACAAGAAGCTGGGAATGAGGAGAGCAGAGTACACTGCAGTGGGGCTATTTCAGCCTCATGTGCTCCCTTGGAGACCTCCTGTCCCAAGCCAATATCACTTCTGCTCCCAGCAGGGTGCACAGAGGAGAGGACCCGGTCTGGTCACTTGGTCACAGCTACCTAAGGCAGCCAAAAAGTTCAGTGACTGCCTGTGGTTTCAAATCCCAGAACCCGTAAAGCACAAATACAGGTTTCAAATGTGAGGCTGTGACCTCTCCACTCACCAATAAAACATGCCCAAAGTCATAATAAACAAAACATTACAATTCAGGGTGGCAAGGCATAAACCAGTCATATGTATTTTCTTTCTGGCCACTTAAGCAAATCTTAGCCTTTACCAAAAACTACCTCGGTGAACTAAGTTAGCAAAACAATCCTGATTACAACATAGGTTAAAAAAAAATAAGTCAAATAAACTTAACCTAGAGTTTCTCATGGGATGTTTTATGTTCTTGTTGTTGCAGAGTGGAATATGGGCCAGGATAAACATGGAAGGGACACAAGTGTGATAATATAATGACACCTTTTACTAGCTCAAAGACGAGAAAAAGAATAACAGAACTTTAGATAAATCAAAAGCCTTTTTTCTTCACTTTCAAGATGCAGAAAGGAAAAACCACAACTTGTATATTCCTTACAATACTCATCTTGTCAGAAGCATGAACTCACATTGTTGGTTTTTCACGTCTCTGGATAGCAGCGAGGGAGGGGGAAGGGGAGAAAAAAGTGACTTTGTAGGAATTGAAGGAACTAACATCTGGTTATACAACGATACAAATGTCCAGGTCACACTGAGCAGCACGAATAATAAACTGCAAAGAGTTGCTGGCTACTTTCAGAGTGACACTGTGGCCACCTTGCTAAGCTGTTTTCCCTGGGCTATCGACAGCGGCCCAGCCCATCGCAGTCAGGGCAGGAGCCGAGGCAGAATTTTAGGAAATGCTTCTGCAGGAGATAAAGATGGGCACTCCTGTGTATCTGGGGCTCTTCACAGAGGGGACACGATTCAGAGCTGCTGGATGGAAAAGAACTGAAACCAAACAAACCCCCCAAAAACCCCAAACAAAACAAACAGTGCCCAAGAGGAGATAAACCCACAGATAAAAGAGATGTACTGGCAGTCTGGTATCTGCTGGCTATTATCAGAGTTGGTGCAGTGGATTAATGATTTCTTTTCCATCCTCTTACATCTTTTTCAGACCCTGCCATCATTTATTATAGCATCCTTACTTTGTTACTCAGACTGACAAAAGGGTAATAAACTTTACCCTGCAGGTGTTTTCAGGAGAAAAGATCTTTTCCCCAGGAACTGGATACGAGATTTAGTGAGTAATAGCTATTCTTCCCAACACTTCAAGACCCTGGAGTAGCAGACACTTTTTGCCTGGGTATTTCAGATATGCTCATCTGTGTCCTAAACAATACTGGTCTCCTGTGAATATACATTTTTCAGTGTAGGAAGTATTTTAGAGCAGTAGGCTAGAAAGTGTATTAAAGGATCTATCAATTATGCTGATTTTAAAGAATTACATTTTGACATCTTTGGTGCAGACAGACCAAGAAGCTTAAAATGTATTTATCACACAAGAATGAGATTAAATCCATTTTACCCTTTCTAAGTAGATCTCAAACTTCCTTAGCAATAATGGCTTTTTTTTTCAATTGACTAAAAAGATAAAAAAGGGGATTAATAGGATTTAGGATGACTGGAAAGAAGAAGCAATTTCTAAAGGAAATTTCTGAATACAGGTAAGGGAGATGGAAAGAAGGGGCTTTCCTAACATTTTCTGTCTTGTTAATACCCTCCTACATTCACTTAGTGCAAAACTACAAAGCACTTCTTTCCCTCAATGTTAGTATAAAAATATAAAATACATATATTGTTATTGTTATAAACATACGTTTATGGTTGCAAAGAGGGAAAGCATGAGGAATGCAGGGAGCTATTTAGGAGGCAGCCGGAGAAAGGCTGAAGGAACAGGAGAGAAATCATCAATTAATCAGCTCTATCAGGATGGGTTCAGCAAGGGTTTGAGAGGGACAGGGAGAGAGACTGGTTCCACACAGGGACTGCAGCAGCTGGTGCAGAAGCCACAGGCCCTGGTTTGGGCTGCAGCACTGGCTTTTGACCCCATGTCTCTGCTAAGCAGCATTTCATGGAATAAGACGTTGCATTTTTAAATTTTTGCTCCAACAGCATTACTCTGAAACACAGAGGCACAGTAGAAGAAGGAGAACAAAAATCTTTATTTATACCAGGAGGAGTTTCTGCATTTTCCACAGAAGAAGGAACGTCTGGAGAAAGTGGAAGGGCTGGGAATATCCCCGTGGGGCAGCCCTGGGGACGTGTACGACCGCACTGCAACCCAGCGGCCGACGGGCTCAGGCTCACCCGCCCTGCCGAGCTCCAGCGCTCCAGGAAAAACCTTGATGGATTTCAAAAACAGCTGGAGAGGACATGTTCCATCTCCATGGATTGCCTGGAAGCTTGGACCGTAGCACAGGAGTTACCCCATTTCCCAGGACCGCAGGGAGGATAATTTTGCTGATGTTGGGCGTGCCCTGGCTGATCCAGAGATACCCAGACAACACCAGGGAGAGTGCCCAGAGGCTGGGAGATCGTGGCCACAGGCAGCTCTTACCTACAAGCACTGCGGAGAGAAGCAGTGTTGGCCATCAGCTCACTTCCACCCTGCTGCTGCTCTAGCTCTGTAAAAACAACTAGGAGAGGGAACCAAATGGCAAAAATGCATTCCTTATATCCCTTAAAATTGCACTTCTGCATTTCTCCTGGTTTCTGGCCAATCAAGCTGTTGTTTGTTGCAGTAGTAAGCTGAATAAATAGTAAATCTCCTTAGGGTTGTTTCTATGGATTATACAGATTTTAGTTAACAATTACTCTGCCGCTAAGGCTAACATGATTTAGATGTTCTCTTTTGTGGAAGGTTCAACACTGGCACATGGACACACTGAGAAGACCAGGCTGCAAAGCAGCTCTGATATCCAATTAACATATGGGCTATTCCACAGGATATAGTCCGTAGAATTTTTTGTATTTCTTTGCCACAGGAAATTTTGGCGGGTGAATGTTTTTGGAGACACAGCCTACAGAGTAGGCCAAGCAACATGATGTAAAACATCAGCTTTACCTAAGTGCACTGCACCTCTATCCAGGACTAAACTGAAATACTGCTCTTTGCAATAAGCATAATGAAAAAAGAGGGAAACCCATTTTGTTGCTAATTTTGGAAGGGCAAGGGTGGTTTCTGCTATAAGAGAGGCCAAATTGATGGCTGCAGTTTATCTGTCTACAAATGGCTGCTTAGACAACAGCTGAAATTGGCCTTGATACAGGAAACGCAAAAAAAAGAGAAATATATGAGTGATCTATAACATTATTTATTGTAGCAGCTTTCGGTCATTCCACAGGTCACATATTTGCTTTATTGGATTAGCAGCAAACACATGTGTGCATCACATGCACAGAACAAATTTGTGTCTCTTTTGGTCTGGCTTTTTGGCTAGGTGGCAAGAAAGCACCATTTCTCCTTTACCATAGTGGAACACTGACAGAAAGCTTTGCCCCAGCACCTTCCAGCCTCACCCCAAAGCTCTGTCCAGCCCTCCCTCAGCCGTGCACAGGTATCCCCTTCTTGTCCCACCATGGTCCCATCGACCTGAGCCACTGCTTCAGCCTCCCCTCCAAGCCCTCCATGCCGTGTGGAGTGGGCAACTGGCTACCAGTCCCAGTCCTGGAAATCAAAGACAAATCTCCCATTTCTGGAAGGAGCAGCTGCCCTAAATCTCCATCACTGGTGCAGCTCTTTAAGAGCACAGTAATTCTCCGCCAAATCGAATCTTCCCTGACAATTGGCAGCACATCAGAGACAATTCAGAGGCATATTTTTTCCCCTTTCCTAACAGGAAATAGGGCTTGTGTTACATTTACAGTGACCTGGAGCTCTGGGGGCAGACTAATATCTCACCTAAACAAACAGACAGTATTTCTTCCTCGATACAGGCAGACGGGCTGAAAGGGAAAGCTGACTTGGCTGTGGCCTTCCCAGCTCCCAGCAGCAGTGTGGGAGGCACCAACAACGTGCAAACCTGTGAACACCAAAGCAGGGATCCCCGACGCAGCGCAGGATGACGGCTCAGAAAGTTGGGAGCTGCAGGTCAGCTTTTGCACTCGGTGTTTGTTTTTGTTTTTATGAAATGACCATTGTCTCGTCTCCTGTGGGCCTCAGTGGGGGTCCCTCTTATGGTGTAAACTGGGGGTTCATTGCTCAAGCCATGGTAAGGCAGAGAGGACCCAAACAGCCCCCTCTGCTAAACCTCTCCACCTCCTTGCAGTCTGCAGCATTTCCCCAGGAGGTTCCCACTTGCCTTTGTGGGGACAGGGAGATAATTCTGGGCTTTATTTGTGGTGGATTTGAAAAAGCAAACTCCAAACTGTGTGAAACAACTCTGGGGGACAGTAACTGACAACAGATGTCACGATTGTTCAATGTCTGACTGACGAGAGAGCCCTCAGAAATAATAAACGTCTACATGTGCTTGCAAGACAGATAGTATTCAGATACTATTTTTCTTGGATTTCCCTTCCCTGATATACTACTGTCTGCTTTGCCCTGAAGTGATCGCCTGTTCATCCCTTGTAAAAATCAGAGAAACAAACCCAAACTGATGGGGAAATCTCCCGATTGCAAAACTCCACACCATAAGTGCATCACACCAAGCATGCACATGGAAAGCAGAAGTGAAAAGAAGTTTCACACCCATTAACTCCAAATGCCAAAGGCAGCAGAAAATCCTGCATGTTTCAACAGCTCACCTATCCCAGAATTGGGATTCACCTTTCCGCTGCCCAAAACCCCACTCGGCTTAACAGGACCTGCTGTTCTGGAATAAACAGGCTTTGCTTCAGATCCTCAGCTTCCCCCAGTGTGCAGAGGATCAGACCTCACCAAGTTCCCAGGCCTTTAGGGTAACCAAGGAAAGCACAGTTTAGAGCTGAAGGCAACACGTCTCCCATATCTCAAACTTTTTTTGCTTTCCAAAATACCATGAAGAACTAAAAACTCTGCAGCTCCTCCCCTGCATGTCTGTCCCCTATGGCAATGAGGGAGTCACAGCAAGGTGGAGGGGCTCCCCAACAGCTCAGGGTGAGCACCCATGGGAAGAAGTCTCTGTGCAACATCTTCCTGGGCCTTGACCCATCCCACAGGATTCCTGTCTAAATCCAGTATAGGAAAAAATGCACTTCAGGCTGCTGAGAGCCAGACAAAGTCTGCCTTTCTAGACAAAATCAGAATAGTGGCAGGAGGAGTGAAATCCAAAGTGGGATAAATGTCTGTAGCAGAAAATATTCTCTCAGGGAGCAGGAGAGAGACGGTGTCAGGCGAAGGAGCGATGCTGCTGGAATGACTGGCTTTGAGCTGTTATGTTGGCTTTTCAGTGAAACCACAAGTCTGTTCATGTCAGGCACAGGCCTCTCTCTCCCTGGTTATTTCCAGGAATCGGCCATCGGCAGTTGACAATTAGAAGAGCAGCGTGAGAGCTGTGGCTGGCCGGTCTCCGCAGGTCTGAGGTTCTTGGTTCAGATTTTTTGCAAGAGAAACAGCTGTTGACCTTCGGTTTTCTGTGTCACTCATGGCCACGGCGTTGGATGGAGGTATTTTAGGATGACCATGTCTGTTTACACCAACAGTTACAACCCCACCCCTACAAACGTCACTGTTAGGTGGACAAGCAATGTGCCAGCCAGCCGTCACTCCTACTTGTGTGGATATTCTCTAATCATACCCTTCTCCACTTCTGCTAGGCCAGGGCTGCATTTGGGAAAGCAACTGAATTTTAGCTCCCTGAATCTATTTTGGGGCCCCCAAAAACCTCCTGCTGAAGCTCGGTGAAACCCTATGCCAGCCTCAAACGAGTGAGAATTTTCTGTGACTGCATCCTGTGGTTTCAGCTGGTTTTGCAATTAAGTTTGTGTCCTAGTTTCGTTCTGAATTTCAGCTGATGCCATGCTCAACTCAGATAAATCAGAACCTTAAAGTGAAAATCAACCTTGTGTGAGCCTCTTCTCTGAACTAACTGTTGTCCTACACTTTGTTGTTGTTGTTGTTATTCTCTTCCCCACCCCACTTCCAGTCAAGTCAGCTTCTCCCCCAGTCACTCCTCTTTCCTTTATGGCACAAGGAGTCTCCCTGGGTGTTTGGAGGTGGCTCCTGGGCCTTTCCTTCCAAATGCACATTAATCAGTTGCTTTGCTTTCAGCCCCCATGTGTTGCTGAAAATATAAATGCAAGCAGCTCTGTTCTCCATGGATGATTACGTGCTGATGGGCTTTGAATGTTGGGCTCAGGATCCCCCAAAAACCCATCTGGTGTGCACACATGGGTGACTGCTGCCTCAGGAGAGCTCAGCTGATATGACAGTGTTTGTGCAGCCTGAGAAGCACTTTCTTGCCTTGTTAATAGTCCAGAGCATGAAAAAGTAGGAAAGATAAACAAGCATTAAAATGAAGAAGACTGGTCAAGTGGCTCACATCTTTCAAAGACTCAAGGGCTTCACATCTTTTTAGGAGCCTGAGGTTGAGATATTGAAATCTGGAATTTAATCTAAAGCTGAGAAATGAGAAGTCAGGGGGAGGAGGCCACTTGTATGCGCCGAAAGTTTGGAGATGCAGTTGTGTGCTTTTGGTTTTGCAATCGAACGTGTTGCCTCCATCTGTGTAAACAAGGAGCAGAGAAAGTTAACATTACAGTGAAAATACAGGAGAGGGAACGAGGGCTGAGCAGCTTTTGGCTACACAGCAACGAAACCTGATGGGATTTCGCCTTCAGCTCAGTCGTGTCCTCTTTCCAATACAAATGATGAAAAAAGGAGCAACTGCCCAACAAAAGGTGGAAAGGGGAAAGACCTTTTGAGGACTGTACCAGCCAGGCCAGCCACACGACCTGTGAGAACTCAATTTGATTTTTATGTGGTGGGAAGTGTGCCTAAGACTCTAAATAATGCTCTGTTGTGTGGAACGTTACACAGAGTCCCAGCTAGACAGGGTCCTGACTCCACACAGCTGGAGGGAAAACTCTGCATGAGTCCCATGCAAACAAATAAATAGATACAAAAAATTCAGTGCCATTCAGATATTTATAGAGGTTTTGTTATTAGGTACATGAAAATAATCCCCAGCAGCCAATAAACTCCTTAGCTGTGTTACCTTTGTGTAACTGGTGATCTTTTAGGCATTACATCTGTATAAATGTATAAAATTTTTGTCGGTCTTATCCTGATCTGCCTTGCCCCACCCAATATTCCCCAGCGTTCCCTTTGTTCCCCATAGCTTTTTTAGAGTTTCTCTCATATATACTTTCAGGTGCATCTTATCTGCCAGATAAGAACTGAATTTGTTCATTTTGCTAAAAAGCTCCAGCAAAAAAAAAGCATTTGCCTAAATTTATTAATAAAAACCTCTGCCTAAACAGGGTTTTATTCAGAAGTGTCACACAAAGAGTTAATAAAGAAATTTTTAATAAAGCAATTCTTAAAAGTCAGATCAGAAAATCCTGTGAAATCTGTGAGTATCTCAGGATGTGGCCAGATTGCAGAGGAAAGGTGCCCCACAGCAAGGTTTGCATGCTGGTCACTGTGGGGCACATCCCTGTTGGATTCCCTGCAGATCCTTTCTGCCCTGTGTTTCCTTAAGTAAAAACTGGGTTTGAGGGAGTCAGGGGGAGCTCTGCTCCAGCATCAACTTCCACACAGGAGCTGCAGGGGCTCACATCTCACCCAGGGCTACTGGATGTGCTGCAGGCTCCCACGATGGAGTTTGGCCAACTGGAATAAAAGTAAAATATCAATTCACAGCATTTTTTTTTAACCATATAAAGGAAATATTAGTGATGGACAAATAGAAAGTGTATGCAGTGACTAGAATAGAATGATTGAAAAAACCTTAGAAACTCTTACAAGCAGCTGGCATTGGCTCAGGCTGTGTATTCATCAAGATACTAGAAATCTTCGACAACAAAAAAGAAATCAAGCTGTGGAAAAGCTGGTAAAGTTTCCCTTTCTTAGCTTCGAGTGTGGGCCTATATATGGTTTAAAATTTTGTTAAGCTATCAGATAATAACATATGTACAAAGCTTTCCCTGTGACCCTCTCCCTCTCACATGCACCCCCAAATCAGATCCAAACCGGATGGTGTGGGCAGAACAATGGGAAGCAGATAACATCTGCTGCTGTAAAACCAAACACAAAAGAAAGGAAGAAAAAAAAATCACATAGCAAGTGCTTAAGTAACTGTCTCCTTCCCTCTTCCACTTTTTAAAATTTGTTTGCTTTTTTGGTAACTTGATGAAAACTCAAATCTCAAAGCAGACCTTTGGGGTGGAGAGCCAGGCAGGAGAGGAGGGAGGAGATAACCTGAACTTGCCTAAGACCAGGTCTGCTGCCTTTTCACACCGGGAATTCGTTGAGAGGAGCTGGGCAATGCCTTCTCTGGGCAAGCCTGCACTCCCTAAAATAAAGAGGAACACCTGATACCACCCATGGACTTTGATTCCACACTTAAGCGAAGTTCTTCAATATTCAATATCAACAGCACTTACTATTTTTCTGCTTCGAAATTGCCAGGCAGTAAGTCACAGAGTGGAAAAAAAAATTAAAAAAAAAGTGATGTGATTTCTATGATCCATCTTGTACAGGCAGTAACGTAAAAGGTGTAAACAATGTAGTATTGCTGTCATTCCTGCTGGCATATTATTAAGAGCATTTAGGAATCCACTGGATTCCTCAATCATATCACAGTACAATATCTTTATCTGCAGAATATACATAAATTGTGAAACTACTTGAAACCAGTTTCAGGTCTTTTTTCTCTTTTTTCCATGTATTCAAAAAAAAAGAACCCCAAAAAACCAGCACAGATTCAATGAAAGCTCAAAGGCAGCATTTGAAAAATTAGAAGTCAAAGTGAGATGAAATGTTTCACACCACACAAATACATGAGATTTGTCCTGCCAGCCTAAGTACGTGAGGAACCAGCCCCGTGCTCTACCCTTCTTATCCCTCTTAGCTGTGTAAACTACTCAAAACTGGAGGGCACATGTCACTTACACTGACATGCAAATCATTACTGCTTTGTCTGCCAGGAAATTTGTGTAAACCAATGCTGAGTTCAGGTTCATTATATTGACATTTTTACCAACAAGTAAATTGAAAGGTTACACTGTTGACATACCAGATGTTATGCAAACTGCTTTTCAACCCATGGTTTTCATACATCTCTATAAATAAATAAATTAGACACTTACAAATGGTGTGTGAATCAATATATGGTAAATCACCAATTTATATACACATAGCAAAAACTACTGTGTGTAAACCCCATATTTCACACAATGTCAAAACCTCCTTTTCCACCCAGTACTTTTCATTTTCCTGAAAATAGCTGTCATCTATGTAAATGTTTTCCCTAAAGACCAACTGTTCTTCATGGTAAGAACAGCACACGGAAACCTGGGTGCCTGAATTAGCACATGGTGTTATCAATGGGAGTTAAGAATCCAAGTGAGAGTTAGGCTACAACACAGCTTTAAGGATTTGAGTTTATGAAGCTAACAGTTTAGATTTGCATGTGCTAATTTCAGGAACATTCATTTTTTTAATATGGATTTGCTCCAGTTTGGATTTAGCCTCGGGGTATTTTGACCCCCTCCTTCTGCATTTTTTTCTCCCTTGACTCAAATAACAAAAATGAGCAAAATGCCATTTGTCCAATGAAATACTCATGTGAGACTGTTCTCCCTTCTTGGTGATGCAAATGACCTTGGAAATTCAGCTTCTATGAAGTACATGAGGCTCAGAACAAAACAAAATCATAAGGGTTGATACTGTGATTTTAAAATGGTGCTTCACTCCCTCGGTTTCAGGAGTAAAACCAAGAGCGCCTGACCCCAGCTTGGCTTACAAAGGACTTCAGGTACCTCAGGCTCCACTACTGCAGCAGAGAAAATGGTGTTTGGTCCTTGTGTGGTCTCCCACTGCGATCATTATTGCTCTAGATGTCCCCTGCAGTGCCCGTGATTTCTTGCCATGCCCAATTTCCAACATATGAATTTATCGTGGTGTAAATCAGGGCAAAACAGATTGGTATCCTAAATCTCCAGCTGCAGAGAAACGAGTTTTCTTGGAATGATGGGGCTGCCTTCTGCCAGTTGCCTCATCTCCTGATCAAAGCAACGTCATAACAAATCAGCTTTTCTGTAGGACCTCATATACATTCAACATACGGACACAGAACAGTCTCAATACACTCCAAAAGGCTCCTCCGAGCTGGACGAAGCCTTGATCAATGCAGACCCTTCTCAACCAGCTGTGACACAGGACTGTGTCTTTCCCACTTTATAATTCTTTGCTGAGTGCTCATACTGAAATTGTTTCATAACCACATGAATTTGGAGTTTTCATTTCGCCCTTGGAAGAAATGTAGAGCCTGGCACACTGACAAGTATAACAGTGTGTAAAAGCACAATTAACTTATGCTCCCACCCCATTTTTTAACATTTCTAAGGAAGTCCTGAGATTTCAGAGTGCTTGTTTTCACTTCAGAGCCAGCAGCACACGCTCACTTCATCAGCAGTGCCGTGCAAAGCCAGCACGTTGGGCCACCGGCACGAGCCCCTGGCCCAGCGCTGGGCGAGAGAGCTCACAGCACATCCTGCTCCTTCCCCCAGCAACAGGCTTCCCAAACCAGGGAAATGCTAGTTAGAGAGGCCAAGGGGAGTTAAATACGGTGCTAACAGACTTAGGCACCATAATCCCTATTTTTTTTCTTAGTACAATCAACATTTTCATTTCAAAATGTGGATTTGTCTATACATAAACAAATAGCACCTTAGAGACTAAAGATCAAACAAAGTTTTTCAGTATGTTTAAGTCAGGGTATGCCCAGAGATGCTGAAGTTATCTGCCTGCCAAGTATTTTGAGATCTCGAATTCTCAACTCACCTTGATGAAACGCAGACAGCTAAAAAGAAAATGGTTTCAGTCACTCCGTGTTAAGATCCCAACACTACAAATGCTTCTGAATTTTGGTATTTACCTGCTTTCCAAAGACAGCTTGGGAGAGCAGAGTAATTGTAAATGTTTGCAGAATATGGCCCCTTCTCTCTGCCAATGCCGTGACGTATGACTGAGACAGAGCAGTGTGTGAAAGTGGAGCTTATTGAGGCAAGAAACTTTTTTTTTAATTTGTTTGAGGCTGTTGAATGAGCAAGGCTGAAGATCCCTGTGCTGAACACGGGTGCTGTATCAAACCATTGCTTTGAATTTGGTTCCCTGATGACTTCAGCTTGCTGCCACTTTCTTCTCTGAGGTCTAAAGGACACCACGTAGAGCATCTCACTAGCATTTCATCTTCTTCCTGATGAGTGTAGACTCCAAAAACTCTTTGTTGATCTCCCAATACATCTCAGCATTTGCCTATTTTCCTCTCAGTCACTCTGGTATTGACCTGTCTTTGGCAGCTCCATGCAGATATCTCACTGGTAAGTAGTGCTAACACAGATCAGAGAAGCTTTCAGATTTAATCACCCTCATAATCACCTTAATAATCTCGAGTCAAAAGAAAAAAAACAAACCAAACCAAACCTCCAAAGTTCATTTGTCTTAAATTCTCTTAGAGTTTGCTTTAGATGTCCACCAGACTTGTCACTTCTAAGGGAAAATACTTTAAAACCCCTATCAAGCTGTCGCTCCAGAACCACCATCCCTCGGATCACAAACGGCGCGAGGCTCCAGCCTGGTCTCACATTTCCAGCAGCACCCGATAGCACTGCACACGCTCTGCCTTTAGCACCCACCCCATACAGACATTCTGCCAGACACAATCAGCTCTAGCTGGCCTGGCAGCTTGCAAGCTCTCCCAGGCACATGGTCTGCAGAGCCTGGCTCTTACAAGAGGAACAGGCAGCTGCAGTAATGGATAAAATTGCACCTAAAATCAGAACAAAACAGCACCAGGCCGAGCCTTTGCTAGCTCTCTTTCACAAGCCTGTACCCAGATCTGTGCAGGGTTTTAAAACTCTGTTTAAATGCATGGATAAATCAATAAAGGTATTCTGCCACTCCCAAAAGTTGCAAGGGTCACAGATTAAAAGCAAAACACACATATATTCACGGGAAAGGCAAAGGGGACTGGGTACTTTTATATTGTGATGCTTTGCCCTGTGGATTCTGATTTTTTTTTTTTAATTGATTGTTCATTTTTAACGGAGTTCTAATGAAACACCCTTAAGCTCTGCAGTGGTTTGCATCTATGGTTAACAAGCCAAATACCAGCATGTTTTGTTTCACAAGTAGCATTAGAGATAAGAGAGGGTAAGATCGTGCCCTGGTTTTACAAGGCTCTAAGAGGCACTTAGGGGCCGTACAGTCTCCTGCTTGGCTGCCTAAAGCCTACTCTGGTCATTAAATAATGTGAAAGGCTTATAATAACAGCTGGTGACTAATCTAGTCCCTTTTACAAATGTTTTACATTTGTCACTATAACCACTGCAGAGAGACAGCTCTGCTCTCCCGAAGGCTGAATCTTGCCCAGAATTCTTTTTATTTACCCAAAACTGCACCCTTACAAGTCACCACTTGCCAAATATTATCGCATCATGATGAGAGCTTGCAATCTGTAGTAGGTATAATCAAAAGATTGTAGTCACAGGATCTTTATGACACCTAGGTAAGATAAAACATTCAGCAGTAAAAAGGAGTGGGAAAGGTGTTAAAGAAACTCTTTCTTTAAACTCCTTTAAATCACACTTTGCAACAGAAGTTTTCCTCAGTCTGCAAATGGAAAAGAACCCCAGAGTTGTGTGTGAAGTGAAAAAAAATTAAAACCGAACCAGCAGAGCACTGGGAGCAGAGACGCACCACAGAGGCACCACAGCTAAAGTTCTCAATTGTGCAAGTCACAACCGAGGTCTGACAGACACTGACTCTCTGCTTTCCAGACACACAGGTTCATCTTTTCCCTTATTTCACGGTTTTAACAGATCACATGTGAATTGCACGAGAATCACACGCACGTCTGTTGGTTCAGTGCCTCTTCCCTCTTTTTAAAGAAAGAATATTGCATTCTTGGACACTCCAGGACATCGGTGTGTCATCCTAAGTGAATGGCAAATTATTTCACTGAATGAATTTCCAGATGAGTTTGTGACTTACACGGTGAGGTACAGCCTGACAGTGAGCGTGAACCTGGACTTGACCCTGATATCCTGGAGAAGGACCAGCAGCCTCCTTGTTCTAAAGAAAGTTTAATTGTTCACCTTCCACTCTATGTGGTCATTTATATCTTTTCTACTGGCCTACTTCCAAGTAAAGGTCCAAGTATTAACCTTGCTTCCAGCACTTTTAACTGCACTTCTCAGGAATATCAGCCACGAACTGTCCCATGTAATTCAGAGAATACAGATTCTCATTTTCCTCAGACCCTTTGCCTTCCTGGCAGCAGTATGGACACTTTTATATTGTAACCCCTTAAAAAGTTAAAAATTCCAAGTAACAGAGATGATGGCACTTCTACTTGTGCAGGTCAGCTTAAGACCAAAGAATAGTACAGCCCTTGTCTTGAGTGAAGCCAAATCCTGTCTTTGGTAGTGTCTTTGTATATTCAGGAAGGGAGAAGAGACAAAATTGCTGCTTAGAGCTGCTCAAAGTGTAAAGCAAAGATTTCACCAAAATCTCATTTCTCATCAACGAAAATGTTCCTCAGCTCAGTGTAAGTTGCTGAAAAATCTAGATGTTTAAAATACCCTTCACAAACTATAAAACATGTAAATGTTTAGTTTTCAAGTTTTCAGAAGGAAATATCTTCCTTTTTCATTAATAGTTTTAAACATTGATTTTTTTAAAATTTCAAGCTTAAAAAAATTAAATTAACAAAACCAATTAAATGAACAAAAATTAAATTCAATTTCCCATTCAACCTTAGAAGGAACTGAGAGCTTTTCAGTTCACACACTTTTTAAAGACAGATTGTTTTGAATGCACTCAAAAGTTCTTCACAAGTATTTTTCTGCGTGTTTCAGAATTGTCAGAATGTAAAAATAGCCATGGCTGCACCAGTAAGTTCCATGACTGTGAAGGACACAGACTCACGTGGCCTCCAACAGCTGTATTCCATCTAATTCTCCTACTGCAGCTTTACTTTCCTATTGGTTTGGCAACGCTGAAGGTCCGGAATATCTTGTGGACAACATTAGGCACGAGAACATAGGTAGAATTTAGTCTGCCTGAAAACAGCAGTGAATTCATGGACGTTTTCCATCTCCTGCTGGTCTTCCAGGAATGGTGCCACACTAACCTACCTCTTTCTCCTACCTCTGTGTATGACTCTGTTCCAGTGGTGCATCTGGGCTCTGCAAATGCATAAATGCACCACAGTGGTGCCAAGGAAGAAGCCAGGACTGGCATCAGGCAGAGGGAAAGAGAATCTTGCCAAGGGAAAAGAAACCTGGGAGTGATGAGTCAACTAAATTCTCAGAAAGTGAGCGCTGAGATGAGATGGGATGGGATGCTCTGGTGACAAAAGGAGATGTGACTCACAGGAAAGTCACATGAAATATAAACGTGTTGCCCAATGTTCCCTGCTGTGTCCGGGGATGGCTGAGTCCTCACAGAGGTATCACCAGGAGGAAATTCTGCTGGCTGTGTGTGGTCACCTCTTCCCTGAAATCCAGAATCAGAGAGTGAAAGAGGAACTAAAAAAGATTCTTCAAAATTTGTGCTTTTTCATAAACCTTTCCTAATGTTGCACTCTTTGCATCAGGATCAGCTATGGAGCTTTCTTTTGTGACTTACACTCAATATCTACTATTGTCATCAACTGGTCCCAAATCCAGAGCTCCTCTGGAATAAATCTGACTGTTGGAACCATGAATGCCAAATCACACTCTATCCAAGAAGCTGAATATCTAAATGTAGGACAAGAGAGAGACAGAGACAAAACCCCAAGAAATAAAAGAGATCTAAAAGAGAACCACTGTGATGAGCAGGAGGCCCAGCACACTGTGTTCCCTGGCATTGCCAGCTCCCTTTGGAGGCATCATGGCAGGGGAAAACTTTATTCTCTTGCTCCAAAAATAACCTAAATTTTGAATGTTTTGTTATAAATCTTGTTTGATCAGACATGGGATTTCTGGAATGAGAATAAACATAGGCTATCTTACCAGACAAATAACTCATTGGGTGTTTATCTTTGAGCAGTTTTTCCCAAACAGTTTTATAATCTATACACACACGTATTTAATTGTATGATTTACATGAAATGGCATCCATGCTGTGCCTTAGCCTCATCATGAAAACATATTTTCTGGAAAATTGAGACATTTTTATAAAAAAAAAAAAGATGTTGTGACCTGTCGTGGATATGATCTTGTAGCAGCTTCTGGCTTCTGAGGTTACAGGGATCAGGCCAGTGCTGCACCTCCTGTGTTAGGAACCAAAGATCTTTCTTATTTGAAAATAGGTTGAATTAAAGAAGTCAACAAAGAACCACAAATGACGCCATCAAAAATTACTTCTAAGATAATTCAACCCAAACTAAAGTTGGTGGAAATACTCCAAATAGCATAAGTCGAGGCAAGTCCTAAGTATAACACAGAGAATTTTATAAAATAGAAGTGTTGGCATGTTTTATTTACACAGCAGAACTGTAATTTTTTCATTCTTTGAGATACTCATATGCAAGGTCCAGTTAAAGTGAAGGCTCTGTCTCTACCTGAATCACTCCTAGAACTCCATGTGACTTGGTCTGTTCCCATACACAGGAAGCCCTCATAGCCCAGCCACAGAGGAAGAGGTAAATTTAATCTGTTCAGTGCCTTTCTCATCCAAGTACAGAGTGGAATTACAGGGGAGGAAATGAGGCGAGCCTCAGCTCAGCTTGCTGGCAAGAGCATCTCGGGCTGTGTGGGGTAGGAGACGGGAAAGCAAAAAGGCCTCCTGAGGTTAAACAGCCACCAGCAAATTACTGGCCTCCCTCAAACTGGAGGAGGCAGGGAGGAGAGGGATTTGAAGGGACACCGAAATTCCTGCTCGGATTAGCAAACGGATGATGCAGTGTAGATATTACCTATTGCACTGGGAAATACCTGTGGGCACACCATACAACGCTCCCAGGCACAGGGTGGGATTGCTGGGCTGTCCTGTGCAGGGCCAGGAGCTGGACATTGATGGTCCTTGTGTGTCCCTTCCAACTCAGGGTATTTTATGATTCTATGATTTTATGATAACCTAGTGCAGAGAAATCCAAACACATCTCAAATTTTTAACTTAGGTCTGAAGGTAGATATAGATCTAAAAACCTTCACCTGGCACTGCAGTGAGCAGAGGCTATTTTCAAAAAGGACGGTGGCTCTCATCCACAATGGAATCTCTAGCACCAAAACCATTATTGGAGATTTTAGTTTGATTCTCTACAACCTTTCGCTCAGGACAAAAAACCATTTTCCTCTACGTAGCTTGTCCAAACCAGGCTCTGAATAGCAGTGAAATTAAGTGCTTACCATCAAATAATAAGAGTTTGGTGGCCGAAATAAGCTGCCAGTAGCAGTGATGAGGCCTCAATTAGGCAGAATTTAGCAGTGCTGTACCACCAGCGTTGCCCAAAGCAGGCTGGAAAAGGACAGTCTGACCGCTGCTTCCCTGGGGACCTCCAGGGAAATGAGATGTATCTCATGAGCTCCTCAATCAGCAGAAATTGGAACAAAAACAAATAAAACAGTTGGTGGTCTCAACTGTGTTTCTTGTGGGCAGTCACCCATGTTGCAAAAGCTTTCCTTGTGATGGGCACTAATTGCGCTCCCTTGTGAGAGATCTTAGTCAAGAAGTCAGAAGTGAAATTGTAACAAAATAAAGGTCAGGGTGACAAAAGCATTTAGGTGCCTTGCCCCAAACAAGGAGCCTGAACATCCAGCAGAACCAGTGGGAATGTTGGTCCCTGTGTAGGAAAAGTGGCCTGGCTCCCCTGGCCCACATTTAATCAAATGCAGGTAATCAGTAAGTTGTGTTTCAGGGTTTCTCTACAAAGTAGGAAGAAAGGCACCTCCAAAATCAGATCAGAGCTTCTGTGGGACATTCAGCTTCCCTGAAGGTGCCCATTTCAAACATCAACAGAAAGGAAGATCGGCACAAAAATCTCAGAAAACTGCCCATTTTGAGGTGTCCTGAACCTTGAACCTTGGCCTGTGTATCTACAGCACTCTGCAGAGCAGCCCTGATTGCAGAATCTCTCTCACCTCATCCTACTGCCTAAAACACAAGCCTCTAGTTTAAGCTGACCTTCCTCATGCTCCCTGTTGGGAAGTACTTCTCCATTGACCCAGATGGACTTTTCACCAAAATTTGAGGCTTTGAGCTTCTTCAAACTTCGCTTGGTGTTTGCTCTCCTCTGCATGGTCTGTGAATGAAGCTCAGAGCTGTTGTGAGGCTGGAGAGGAAGATCTTGAATCTTGGATTTGAGATCTTGATTTCTGAATCATTAGTGAGTTATCACAGTTATCGGAAGGTGCCAGGCTGAGAGAGGTACACGCCCTCTCTGCCGTGAAATTTATGGAGAAGTGTACAAAGCAGTGTGGAAAAAGCAGTTGTGAAACTGCACATTTTCAAAGAAATCAGATGAAACAGGCAGTGATTCTCAAACCCCAATTTTAGTTCTCTAATCAGAAAGCAGGTCACTGCAGGTTTCTCATGAACAATACATTTGTGGTAAACCATATAGATGCAGTTTCTAACACAAATAGAGTATCTTCATTGCTAGTAAGCTCAGTACATACATATGTCTTTTTCAGTTAAAAATATGTTTTTAATTACATATCTAATCTTATTTTCAATAATTAACATATAGCTTTGTTTATAGAATTGAGATTTTTTAGAAAAAAAATTGCAGGAAATACAATTCCTTCATGTTTATCTTCTGAGGCCCATATGTATATAAGAATAGATCCTAGATATTCTTCTCATTACAGAGATATCCTCGAAACCTTAATTTTAAGGAGTTCCCAATCAGAATCGTGATCCTGAGGGATCATGGGGAGTTGGCAGAAGGTTCTCCTGAAAGACACTGTGAAATGGTACCTACCTGGTGGCAACAAAGGGGTATTTGGTGTGATGTGGACAAGCCCTTTAAGTCAGTCATTACTGCAGCTTTTCCCCTCTGAGGCATAATCCTGGGTTTTATTCTTCTGTGTGTCCCCTGCAGGAATAAAGTGGAGTGGCAGATCTTCAGGCAAGCAAATTTACAAGTGGGCTATGTCACACAATGTCAGAGGACACATTCTGGAGGCTACGAAGAAACAGAAAACGGAATCAAATGAAATACTAACAGTCAGATTAGATGTGACAAAACAGGTAATATGGAATTTCATTGAAATCAGTTTAACATTTCTAAGAAGGTATCTGGTTGGTATTTGGTGGGAATGATTTTCTAATGTGATATTTCAATGCTCAGAAATGCCAAATGTTTAAAAAGTCACCAATGGTGGTGTTTCAGTGGAAAATGTTGACATTTTTTCACTTGAACATCACTGATTCTTGGGGAATATTTTATTCTACAAAAGCTTTCCAAGACTTAGCCAACTGTACAAACTACTCGCAAAAGGAGAGTAGAGAGGGAAGGGGGACATTCTTAGCAGAGCAAACAGGGTTTAGGATAACAGGAGCAACTTGATGCTGAGTGGGAAGGTGAGTTTGTGCAGTAACTGCTCTGATCTGAAATGTAATGTCCAACCCCGTCTCCTTTTTAACTTCAGCTCGGAGAGAGTGTCAGATCCCAATGTAAACTTTCCCATCTGTGTTATTCTATTAACTGAAAGGGAAAGGGATTAGCATGTGTACTTGTCACATCTTTTGACCTGTTGCATACTGAGACCCAAGGTAATGTTAAAGCAAACAGCATTCTTCTCCCTCTGCCAGGATAAGCAGGGCACGGGGGTGGCTTTTTGTGAGAAGAAAAAGAAAGCCAGACCACGTAAAACAAAGTATGTACCCTGTGCAAAAATAAATCTTGGACGCTGAAGATTTCCAAAGGGTATACCTTAAACAGGGTGAGAGAGAGAGAGAGAGAGAGAGAGAAAACATTTGAGAGGAAAGTTCCCTTCCCTGCCAAGCACCAGATGGAGGGCCTTCCCACGGAAATAGCTGCAGAAGACAGATCGCTGACAGAAACCTCTGCCAAGAGAAGGGGGTCCCACTCACTGTGCTGGTAAAAGCTCAGGGGATGAGAACAGAATCCTCTGATTAAAACTCGTGCTCCAGAGAAGGGAGGTTGGAATGTGGCACAATGCTCTTTAACAGCGTGGCCCACCCCCCAAAGGAGCCAGGTTTCGGGAGGATTTTATGGTTTGGGGCTTCGTTCCTTCTTTTCATACAGATCCTGTTTTCGCCCTCACTGCGAGTTTGTAGAGCACACGTGCACACACACAGACATGCTAATGGCAACAATAATCTGCTTTGCCTCTCCCTTCCTCTGCATTTTATTTCCACAAGGCCTTTGCAGTGACTGGGACAAGATGAAGTGTTGGATGCTGACACTGATAGAGAATCCATTTGGGGATAGATGGTTTAATGAAACTTGGCACCAAAAATCTCTTTTTCAAAGGTTTCAGTTAACTTGGCACTAAATTATTCATAGACGAAGAAACTGAGGGCTTTCTGCTCCTTCTGCTTCTTTTTTCCTGGATGTTTCTGATTCCTTTGTAAAAGTCCAGAGGAGTGCATGCACTTTGTGAAAGAAGAAAACAAACTCAGCATCTCCAGGACAAACCAGTCAGTTGAGCAATGAGAAAAAAGGCAATTAAGTGTATTGCTATCACAGAGAGCCAAAAGAATGGGACAGGATGACCAGGGCGCGGTGTGTTAGGAGAGAGGCTCTTCCAGGCAGGCCTAGCAGGTACGCCCTGATATTCCCAACATTTGAACAAGAGCCATTATATTACTGTTATGGCCAAGGCCTGAGCATCTGATATCAACAGAGTAGAAAATTAATACAAAATATTAGCCACAACTGAGGCCCAGTTCCACTTTTGGATGGTTTTCCCTGCTTACACTGCAAGAACAACATCAACGAATTAAATTGAGTCCAGCAGTAAACTATCAGATTGCAAAACACATGAGGAAAAGATGAGGGAGGTGAATTTTTTCAGCCTGAAAAACCTAAAAGTTAAAGAAGGGACTTTTACTGGTGCCTTCTACACCTGATAGATGGCTACACAGGAGACCGAGTCCAATTTTTCTCAGATAGAGTGAAAGGATAAAAGGCAACCATCACAAGTTGCAACAAGACAAATTCTTACTTCATTAAAAAATAAATGGAAAGGAGGACAGTTAAGTTCTGGAACAGGTTGCACAAAAAGCTGGTAAAACACCTAACCTTGCAGATTTTTAAAACTTGACAGAACATGGCCTTGAGAAACCTTTGCTACCTTTGAAGCTGGCCCTCTTTTAAGCAGGGGCAAGATGATCTACAAATGCCAGTTTCAATCTGAACTAGTCCATAATTCTGAGAATACCAATTATAATTTTTGCATTGATATAGACAATCACCTTCCAAAATCCCCATCTCTTACCTCAACCCTAATGTCCTCCTCTAAATGAAAAATTTTTCTTTCACTCCTACAAACCAGAAAAGCTTTGCTGGAAATGGATTCTGTGCCACCTGCCCTTGGTGCCTTCATGGCAGGGTTTTTAATTCTCTGTGAGCATCATCATCATCACCACTTATGACAAAGAGGTCGCCAGAAAACAGTGCAACAATACTGGCAAAAAATTCCCTTGAAACACAGTGCATTTCCTCTCACTGGCAGAGCCATAACAGTAGGAGTCTGTAGAGAAGACAACTAAGGGTGACACACAACTTTCCTGCAGGGACAGTTAGGGGTATCAAAATGAATTTTTCAGGGAGAGACAAAGAGGAATATCCTGATTTTCCCTTTATCATTTTAACAGGAAATATTTCCCTGTACTTTGTAAAATATTAGGCAGAGCTGGGTTAAAGCTGTAAAGAAACTCAAGGGAGACGGTGCATGGAGTGCAGGGAGCAACTCTGAGCTTGTCCTGGGTTGTGGGGCACCAAATGAGATCCCAGACAGCACTGCTGGGACCTGTCACCATGGCTGATGGTGTTCCCAGAGCAGGTATCAGCCCCTCTCTGAACAGACTATTGAGCTAAAGTCTGTGGCAGGCTGTTACAATAAATGCAACCATTTCAGTGCTGTGATTGGAAATGTTTACAGGATGATATTTTGGCCAAACAAAGAAGGCATTTTTGGGAGGCCATGTGACCTGGGTCATTGTTTTGCTGAAAGATAGAAAGAGATAAGAGCCCTCACCTTCCACCAGACTTAGTCTTATCCCTTTCCATGACTGGAAGGACCAGGCTGACAGCACAGGGCAGTGTTATCCCAAATTTCCTCATACAGCAACATTACCTCCTCACTTTCTTCTCAGTTCCTGAATCATCTTTATGGACTTAGAGCAGTACATTAACTGCTCTGTCCACAGGCTAAGGCTCCTCATGCTGTGCAAGCACAGGATGGAACCTTGACACCACTTCCATGGTGCCATCCTCCCAGAAGAGATGCATGTAGTGGTATTTGTACAAATTTATAGCCTGAGACCTCTAAAATGACATTTTCTAAGTTCATTGTAAATGCAGTGGCTGACAGAATAATTCCAAACACAGAGTCTTGACAATATCTGTGCCGAAGTTTCTGGATTTATTTATCTCTGATATTAGATATTAAGAGGTCTAATTACCCAAAGTCACACGTGAAGCTGCCTGGGTTCTAGGCTTTATATTCACACGAAAAGACCTTTTTAATCAAGTAAATAGCTTTTTTATAGCTGTGTCTAATAATGTACGTGTAAATATGCATAAATACAGAAACACACACATGTTTTGGTACTGCATACTCCAGATAAAGAGGAGCAGGGAAAACACAGCAGGGCCCTGTTCCACATCACAAATTTCCAGTCTTCTGAAACAGACAGACAATACATGTTTTTTCGAGGACTATTTAACCTGTGTACCAAGTCAGTGGCTTTAAAAGGACCCCCAAATGCTCAGCAGAACTTACCAGGACTGCTCAGCAGATTTCCACTCTAGTTCTGTACTGGACAAATGATCTGCCTAATGCATTTTAAGTCTTAATTACATTTTTGTTGAATTTTTTTTTTTCTCTTCTGTCTGAAGGTTCAAGGACCAAGTATCTGTAGCCCATTTGGTGGTGTTCTGACACCAAAATGCCAATATTTCCACTAGCAGGGCTGAAAGGCTGAAGGATGCAAACAGACAGGCACACAGCCCCCAAGCCCTGCCATGCCTGTGTGCAAGAGACATCTGATGATTTTTCCTTATTTAGTAGGAGCAAAGTAAAAGGAAAACATGGTGTGGGACATTTTAATGCTTTAAGCATTTCTATTTACCTGTTTAAATAATGTTGAAGTTTCATAAATCAGGATTGTTCAATACCTTCTTTTTCTCTATTTAATTTAACCACAATTTATGTCTTCAAATTCTGACTAACAATTCTTATCATCTGCTTCATGTCATAAGTGATGGGATCTGAGACCTGTACAGGATGGTGACATTTCTGATAAGAATATCTTCAATTTTTTTATTCTTTAGAACAGGTGAACAAAAGGATCACCAAAGCCTTGCTCACAGCTGTTTTAAAGATAGAGACCTCTCTTTACAGGGAGGAATTCAGATCAAGTCTCTCTCTAAAACAGTGAGTAATACTGAATGGCACTTGTGGGATCACATAGGTTAGAAAAAGTAGGTTTTTTACCAAGTTGTGAACTGCAAATCATCCACTGGCTTCAGTGGAGTTGCAGTTTAACACTGAGTGTTCTGAAGAGCAATATATCCTCTGATTGCCTCAGTGAGACCAGGATAGGTCTGGTTTGCACTTAATCTTCCCTAATTTCACTCATTATGCCTCAGCCCCTAGGTACCTCTAAACTCAGTGTAGACCCTGTTCTGTCACCATCCTCCGTGCAATCAGTGCTGCCCACATAGTTGATATAAATAGTAAATAAAAAGCAGTTGTGCCAGTGAAAAATAATTTCAGATTTGTCTGTCTACCTTATGTGGATATGGGTGGGAATAACACAAAACAAAAGTAGAGTTCACTCAGCACCAGTCTGAGTTTTGAACCATGGTACATCATGATCTAGAAGCCAACAAATTGCCATCACTTTGCTTATTCCTTCCCACTAACAAAGTCCATCTACAGCAACACAGAGTCCACAGAGAAGTCTCTAAAAGGAAAAAAAAAAAAAAATCAAGCTAAATCAACTCTCAAATTCCCATGTAAACTGAGTTTAAGAGTGGAAAATTTCTTTTACCTATTCTTTGGGTGGTACAAAAATCTAAAATTCCTATAGCCCTGCTTCCCTGGGCCAAGTCAAACAAGGATATTGTCCTTTTAATGTCTTAAAGGCTCTGTTTTCTTGTAATGCCAAATGCAATATTTTTTTGAAAACACTACACCAGAAGTTTCCCAGCTGAGAAAACAGGCTGGTGAAAAATGGTTTCAGAAAACGAAATAAACCATGCAAAAGCTGTTCAGGGTGTGTGTATGAAATGAACATCTGGATTTGGCTTGTTAAACTGCCTCTTTTTTTTACCTCTCCCCCCCCTTTTCTTTTTCTCACAGCTGTTCGAAAGAGTCCTAAGGGCAAAGAGACAGGTCAATGGACTGGGTTACACCTTTTTTCTTTTCCTTTTTTTTTTTCCAAACCTCTTTGCACCTACGCAAGGAATCCAGGCCACATGTGTGTTTAATAAGTAGGCACAAACAGAAGAGAGAAAAAAAAAAATCTCAATTCCTGTTGGTTCTTAGGAGAGACACTGAAGGAAAAATAAACTCCGGATTTCAAATTTTCTCTCTCAAAAAAAGAAACCTTATGGTTCTAATAAAATATTTCTTTAAAAACCCAATGGATTTTTTTTTTTTAATCATGATCTTTGCAGAGTGTGTATTTTTCTCTGTTCTTTTAGACAGGAATAACAATGGGTTAATGCCTTACCTGCAGGAGCAGGAGGAAATTATAAAATGCCAGTGGCCTGGGTTCACTGAACTGAGTCTTCCTACAGCACAAAACAGATACACACATTTATATTGAGTGGGTTCTTATTTAATTTCAGGCTGCAACTTCCCCAGTCCAGTAATGAAACAGAGAACAAAAGGAACTGAGAAACGATCTGGAGGTGAGAAGTGCTGAGGAGCAGAGGACTCACCTCTTCCTCCTGCCAGGATGCCCCTGACACTGCTACAGCCATGGCCAAGTGCAGAGCATCTTCCAGCTGTGACAGGGCTGCAGGAAGCTCCCTCACCTGGCTCTTTCAGGCAAGGTCTAAGAGTTCTGTTAGGTCTGACCTTAGCCTTGGGCCCAAAGTCTTTTCCACACATCTCAACCATCAGGCAAGGCTGCGAAGATACCTCCAGTCCAGTGGCAATGACCTCCGTGCAAATACCCCATTCCTTTGGACAGCCATGAGCCACTGAACCCTCATGGAGACACCCATGGAACGAGGTCACCCCACCTGAGCAGACACTCACAGCAAACCCACCCTCTTTATCTGAAGCTCTACTTTTCACCCAGGTATTAACAATTTCTCTGCTCCCTGTGGACACTTCCACACATATCCTAGAATGATAACATAGTTGAAAGTGACCCATCAGGATCATCAAGTCCAACCCCTGGCCCTGCACAGAACACCCCAAGAATCCCACCCTGTGCCTGAGAGTGTTGTCCAAACAGTTCTTGAACTCACGTTGGCTTGGTGCTGAACAACTGCCCTGGGGAGCCTGTTCCAGTGCTCACGGTCTGGATGAAAATGTCTTTCCTGATACTCAACCTAAATGTCCCCTGAGTCAGCTTTTCAGCTTAGACAGCAGTATTGCACTTGTGGGTTGATCTATATAAATACCCACCTCCTGCTGCTCAGAGGTTTTGCACACACAGGTGGAAGAGTTTGTGACCCTTGAATAAAACCTGCACCACGAATATTTACTCCACTTCCTTTTACTGTTGCTCCTTTGAATTCTGCTTGGGGTTGGTTGCAATATTGCAGTCCAGTAAGTACAAAAATAAGTCTCCAGATCCTTGAGTTTATTTGAGGAATCTTACTTTGGATAGAAAATTGATGCTGAAAATTAAATACCTGAGTAAAAGCTCTTCGTGAAACACAAGTGCTGGTGCCAGGAAAGAAGCTGTATTGCTTAACATTAATGCTATAACTGAGACAAGGCAGTGATATTTCCTGGAAAAAGCCTTTGCACACTAGCCTACATTGAACAGTCAGTGCTTGGCAATAGGGGCTGCATGTACAGAGCAGATGAAGCACTGCGACAGTGCTGAGCTTTGGGCAGCTCTTCCACAGAGGAGAGGGCAGCACCTTTTGTTGGTGTGACAACCCTGGACTTGAACTATGTAAATACTACCTAAAAAAGTGATCAACAAACAGTGCATGGAAAGAAGATCCCACTCCGACCCCAGCACTGGCTTGCTTGGGCTAGGTCAATTCTAGGTTTGAATGGGACAAGAAGACAAATCTGAATCTGAAATAGAAGCTTGCCAGTGGGACTTTTTACAAGGGTATGCAGTGACAGATGAAGGCGGATGGCTTCAGACTGAAAGGGAGAAGATTTAGATTAGATATAAGGAAGAAATTCTTCCCTGTGAGGGCAAGGAGGCCCTGGCACAGGGTGCTCGGAGAAGCTGTGGCTGCCCCTGGATCTCTGGAAGTGTCCAAGGCCAGGCTGGACAGGGCTTGGAGCAACCTGGGATAGTGGAAGGTGTCCCTGCCATGGCAGGGGGTGGAACAAGATGAGTTTTGAGGTCTCTTTCAACCCAAACCATTTGGTGGTTCTATGATCGTTCTATGATTCTTACATTAAGCTGGTCCAATAATTGCTCTAGGCCACAATGTTTGGTCAGTAAGGAACTAATTTGCCCCGATTTTCCAAGTTCATATCTGCTTCAGTAGGGCTAAAAGACAGAATTACCTCAAAATCCAGCTGAAAGTAAAGTGAATTCCCCTTCTTTTCTCTCCTACCTTTTTTTTTTTTTTTTTTTAATAAAAGACCATGAGAAGAGCATGGCAGTGAATATTATTTATGGAGCACCTAATAAAAATGCTGTGGGGAAATAATTACTGGAAACATCTGACTGTGTGACTGTAAATGCCTGGGCCCCAGCACGCTGATTTAATGGACCACTGCTCTAGTCTGTTATGCCTTGTGCTACTGACTGCAAGCCCCCTGCCCTCCTATTAAACCCCTCACATCGCCGCTAGATCAGGACTGCATTCTGCAAGGTTTGTGGCAATTTTCCAGAGAGGGATAATGTGAGCAGGGGTGACTCTGTGTTCACAGAGAGGCCTGGAGCCAGCCCTGGGAGAGAAAAAGTGCTTCGTGAAGAAATCACAGTGAAAACCTGGAGAGTTTGTGGTTCTGGGACTGAATAATGTTTCATAATCCAGACCCCAGGTGCTTTAGGTATTTCTGAAAGACACTGTCTAGATGTTAACTCTTCCCCTTTTCCTTTTTATCCAATCCATTTATTATTCACAAGCCACCAAGCATTTTCATTTTTGGCAGTTTTTTTTTCTTCAATATCCCCTTATGACCTCCTGAACCCAGTGGCACAAAGCCATGCAGCCTCCCTTCACAAAGGGCACTTCTTACTCAGAAGTACTTGCATTCCCTCCACTGTTTCACAGATAGATATAAAAATGTTAAAATTCACAAAACTCCTTGTAAATGATATGAAAAACACAAGGATTTGAAGTTCCTGCTTTCATTTGCAAAAACAGTCCTGAAGAAAGACCGGAGGGCTATCATTTAACTGCTGCTGCTGACTTGCTAAATGAAGAGGAGAAAGTAAAAGGCAGCTCACTGCCACACTGACAGCAAGAACAAAATCACATCCACTCCTTCTGAACCCAGCAGTTAACACATTTCTTCAGTTTTTTCTTTTCTTTTTTTTTTTTTTTTATTGATGGTTTTAATGTAATATTTAAGTTGGAGCTAAAACAGACCATGGAACATTAAATCACTACCAAATGCAAATTTACCTATATATCTGAACTCCATTTTCTCCTACATTTACAAAGCAAAATTCTACCATTTGAACTGCAAGCTCCTATTGCATTTAATGGGAGGCAGCAAACTCCAGACATTACTTGGAATATACATGCACTTATCTTGTTGTTACAGGTCTCCCTCGCAGAACTAAAAGAGAGCTTTAGTACCAGACAGTATCTCTCCGGGGTCATACCCAATGAATAGTGTTTTTTGAAAGGATTATTTCAAAGGAACTCTGAAAAAGAATCTAATGACTTGCAAGCTACAGGATTGCAGCATGGGAGGAAGTAGATAATGGAATATGACAGCAATGCATTTTTCATAAACCCAGTGATTTCTATCATAACGAGAAGCCCATCTATAATTCGGAGAACTCCCCCCCAGAAGGAGACCTGCGCTGTTGCAGAAAGTGCACTGGAGTACGAAATGAAACAATAATGATGATGATGTTACTGATGAGTCCCTCAGCTCTGTCTTCCCTTCTGTCTCACTGAGGTTCAGGCAAGAGGAGCCATTCCAATCCCCCTCTGCCTCGGCATCACTAACCAGGGAAGCTCAGAGCACACATCAGAGACCTCATGATAGATGCGAAGCCCCAGAGAAGAGGCTGCTCTTTATCTGCCGAAAGTTAAGGTCTGCATCTGCTCTCAATTAGCAGGCAATTAGGGGAGTTGAAAACAAACCTGTTTACATTGGCTATGAAGTCTAAAATAATTTGTGAGATGTCAGGGCAGGATATTAAGATGTTAATGATCTTGTTTCTGTACTTTGTTGCGTGCAGTGTAGCATCGCATCTTCCTTCCGCAGCTCCGCGTACAGCGCTGGATTGATTGACTTCTGGGAGGGAGAGAAACCCCCAGAGGCTGCTTTGGGTGGGTGGAGAAGTTGTGTTTACAAATAGTATGTATGGGAGACCTGAGGACAAGGGCTTCCTTGGAAAAAAAAAAAAAGGGGGTGGATGTTCATTTGTAATTGTGAAATAATGCCATGTCTTGGATTACAGCCTTCAGAGGTTTCAACCACAATTCCCATAGTAAAGGCCCAGGCAGTAATCTCCTGTGAGTGTCAGAGACAGTGACTGAAAAATCTCAAAAAAGGCTGTTTGCAACCCTTTGCTGGACTTATTCCCCCAGCTCTCCCTCCACAAAAGCCCACCCAGGCAGGTGATCATGGCACAGCCAGGCTGTTTGCCCCACCGAGACATCTAAGGACAACTGTGATCTCTGAACTTCAACCTAACATCTGAGATAGGGTCTTGCTTATTTCTGTGCCACTTCCTTACAAATATCTATTTACAACATTAACTTACCTCTCATTTCAGCAGCATCACAATGGGGAGGTTGCCTAAAGCTCAGCTTCTTGGCTTCGCTTGGGTCATTTCTGGGCTGCCACATGAAAAAAGGTTTGCACAAACATTTATTCTCCTTGGGCACAAAATAAAAAGCAGCATCAGCGTCCTTTGTTTCTGAAATCACAGAATTCGTTTCCATCAGCACAATACAGTACAAGAACAGTGGAATTGATGAGGAAAGTGCAGAAACACCTGCCTGGAATGTGCGTTTTGTACCTCATTTAATACAATCAGTACATTCTTACAGGCTGCCCACATTAATTCCGTCAAAGTTGCAGTGGCACTTATTGCCATATTGACCTTATATGACACAGTCATCACATCTATCTTTGACCCACACACACAAAAAAAATAATTCTAGTAAATAATCCACTCCAAGTTGACAAAATTAAATTTTTACTGTTCCCACTAATGAACCCTGTTACCGTAATTATTTATGTCATGTAAACAGAACTCTGAATTCACCCTGCCCTCAACAATTCAAAAAGCCAGAGAACAAAAAGTGCACCACAGGTGCCACTGTGCCCTCTTGTGTTCTTCTTTGGGCCATCTCCTCCCTTGTCCTCTTGGCTTTTTTAACCACATGCTGTGGAGCCAGCTCTAATAAGAGCCAGGTGCTCAAGCCCCCAGGCTACAAAATACCTTTAATTACAGTATTAATAGCATACTGCTAAATCAGAAAAAAAATCCCAAATAGGTCAGTATTTGTGGTTATATTTTTCAGTGTCCTGGTGCTTGTTTTCTTTCCAATTTTATGTTTCTTACTGGCATTTATAATGCCTAAGAGACATTCCAGAGGCCAAAATAGAGGTGATCTGATCTTCACATGATATTCCTAACTTTCCACAAAAAGAAATAGCAGGAGGAGATCAGATCTACATTACACCAGCCCCAGAGGTATACCCTTGAGTCTTGACCTCCTTAGATGAAAAGCAGAAGAGTTCAGTATTATTAGTATTTATTGTTATTATCTTAATTGCTACTATTATTAAGCAGCCCATAAAATATATTAATATAAATAACACAAACATAGACATTTGAAACACAAATTCAAGCACAAAGAAGACACCTCCTATTTACCAAATATTGAACTAAATTTCTTTAATATTTTCCATTAATAACTCCTGCAGATGCATGAGTCAATAAATACTAAAGGTTAGGATGAATGTGGACAGTATGCGAATGCCAGCTGAGCTCCTTGGTGGATACTTATTATTGAAAAGAATTAAAAAACAGGGGCTCTGTTACAAGAAAAAATATTATATTAACGTAGGGTCTGTCGTTAACATTCAGATCAAGCCAGTTCTGTTCAAAAGTTGAAAAAATCAAACTATTGCTAGTCCATTTGCTGGTGGAGGGAGCCTGTCCTGCAGCGGGGGGAGAGGGAGCCACAGGCTGACAACTTTGTTCCATGAAAGCTTGGAAAGACACTTCTGTTCTGCAGGGTGCTGGAAAGAAAATTTTTCCAGAACTTTCACAGAAGGAGAATTGTGGCCATGGGCATCACAGCTCTGCTGACTGTGCTCCCCTCATGCAGCCCGACCATGGGGTGCCAGTGATACCTTGAAGTGGCTACCTGAAAACAGAGGCTACACAAGATTAGGAGAATAAAAGCAGGTATTTGTTTGAAGGGCCTTCAAAGGTACACCTTGGGCAGTCAAGAGGCTTGGCCCAAGATGGACCCCGGGTCACGGGTTCTTCACACTTTTATAAGTTTGGTCTGTTTGCATATCAGGGTTAATTTTCCAATTATAATTTCAGGTAATGGTATAATTACTCCAAGTTTTCACCCCCTGTCCAGAGGCTCAGTTTACACATTTCAGGGCCTGAGACAACAAGGTGTCCCTGAGTTCAGGCCCAGAGAGGGTTTGTAATGTCTAACCAGCGGGAGAGGACAGTAGGTAGCAGGCCATATGAAGTTTCAGAGTTACGTACTAGGCAGCACAGGATCTGAAAAATATAAAAGCTAAAACCTAAGGCATATTACCAGGCAGTGATCTCTCCTCCACGGCTTTTTCATCCCAGACAAGCCAACCAACTTCCCAACATCCGTTTGCCAAATCATGTCCCTTCTGCTGCTTCCCCCCTCTCACCACAGCAAAACCTGGGCAGGCACCAAACCCATTCTAAGCACCCTGGGAGAGTGGAAGGTGTCCCTGCCATGGCAGGGGGTGGAAAGAGATGGTTTTGAGATCTCTTCCAACCCAAAGCTTTCCATGGTTCTGCGGTTCAGCTGGTGACCATGCAACGAGCTCAACACTTTCACTCCCAGCTCTATTGACTCCTCACTACCAGCAGTAGTAAAACATGTTTTTGTCAGTAAACTACAGCGCTGTGACTCAGCCCCTGACACACAGGGTGCAGTCACTGTGCGTACAGTAACACGGTGCCATATTTAGAGTTTCTGACCATAACCACATTTGCAAAAACTGCATTAGATCAGCAGCCAGTTTCCCGGACTCCCACTCCTCAGGAATTCAGATTATTTGTCTTGTACCAAATAAAGTTGCTTAGGAGATAAAACAGTAAGAAGGGAAAACAGAGGGGCCTAACAATTAGCTTTAATCTGTTCTGTCTTGAATAGATAATGTTTATAGAGGAAAACAGCAAATAGTAAAGACAAAAAAAGTATAGCAGCAAATTGAAACCTAACATGAAAATAAACCTTATCCCTTGACTTTTATTTTTAAACTTTGAATGCTATCCTTAGCAGCATATAAGTAATTTGCAGAGGTGTTGTCCAATCCTCATTAACTATATTTGTCCTCATTAAGGCTCCCTGTAAATATCAGCATAAGCAGAGGAGAAAACCCACAGAGGAAGGTGTTTGAATTTGCACCAGGGCTATCGCTGCCTTCTGCACTCAGCTCTCAGGAAGGAATATTGCAGCTGGCTTAGTTCAAGATATTTTTTTTTCCATAAAGAGCAAGTTTGCTGCAGCATAAAGACTCTCTTACTTAGCTTCCTTTTGTTGGGTTTTTCGGGTTTTTTTGTTTTGTTTTGGTTTGGTTTGGTTTGGGGTTTTTTGTTTGTTTGTTTGTTTGGTCTGGTTTTTCTTTGTTTTGTTTGTGTGGGGGTTTTTTTGTTTTGGGGTTTTTTTTTGTTTGTTTGTTTGTTTTTTCTTTTTAATAACTTCAGGTATTGCTGGTAGGGTGAAGAAAGTCGAGAGACTCAATCACACAGGATGTTTTGGGATTAGAGAGGATCAGAAGCTCACGCTTTCATTGCAAGAGAGAGTGTTTAACAGTGAGACCAGATGAGATCAAAGATACCTGTCCTGGGAAAAGAAAGGCAGATAAACATCGTCAGTTGGAGAAGGTGATGAGTGCTGGGAGAGGGGATCCGGAACATATCAGATAACTCTGACCTAGGTCCCAAAACATCTCCTGCCTGCAAGGAGAGGGAGGCCTATACAGGTGTATTTGTTATTTTGTCTACACTTGTTTCTTTCCCATGCTGTTTCAGAGAGAATCACCTGCACAGAGCTGCTCCCAGGGAATTGCAGGGATAACACCTGCAGGGTTGGGAGGCTAAGAAGAAAAGCACGGACATCAAGTCCAAAAGGTCACGGCTGGTCCTGTGGTTTTAGGGCAGCTGCACCACAGAGCTTCACTGCCTCGAGTACACTGCCAGGCACTGAAGGAGGGAGTGTCCCAGCAGATGAGACCTGGCACAGGGGGCAGGGGCAGTCTGGAGTCTGGGAGAGCTGCCCTGGAGAGCAGGAACTGAGGCCTTTCCAGTGTCCACTCACTTGTCCATTGTCTTTGGCAGAGGGCACAGCACTGGCACACCCCGATCAGTGCAATACTGAGTGACCTCTGCGTAGCAGAAATTAGGCCAATCCACTCCGAAGGCAAAACTGGGCTGGAAAACTGCTCAGCGTATTCTTTTCTTTATTTTTTATGCATTCTTTTAAGGAATATACACAGCTTCTATGAGGATGGGGTTTTGTTTGGTTTTTGTTTTGATTTATTTTTCACTTTTATAGAAATAATCACAGAATGGTTTGTGTTGAAAGGGACCTTAAAAATTGTCTAGTTCCACCCCCTTGCCATTGGCAGGGATGTCACCCTGTAGATCAGGTTGCTCCAAGCTCCATCCAGACTGGCCTTGGACACTTCCAGGGATGGGGAAGCCACAGCTCCTCTGTCAACCTGTGCCAGGGCCTCGCCACCCTCACAGGGAAGGATTCTTTCCTAACAACTAATCTAAATCT
>VYZQ01065130.1:156029-181091 GCA_013400655.1 Mystacornis crossleyi | reverse complement strand
TTTCACTTTTATAGAAATAATCACAGAATGGTTTGTGTTGAAAGGGACCTTAAAAATTGTCTAGTTCCACCCCCTTGCCATTGGCAGGGATGTCACCCTGTAGATCAGGTTGCTCCAAGCTCCATCCAGACTGGCCTTGGACACTTCCAGGGATGGGGAAGCCACAGCTCCTCTGTCAACCTGTGCCAGGGCCTCGCCACCCTCACAGGGAAGGATTCTTTCCTAACAACTAATCTAAATCTCTCCTTTTTGGTTTAAACCATTGCCCCTTGAAAACAAAACATAACAGTAAAAAACGGTCATAAAAGGAAATTGGCTTTTGGCCTGTTTGGATCAGTTTAAGTGCTGGGTTTTGAAAAATCCTCTCCTATCAATAGCACTAATAGATCCTACTGACCTTATTCCTTTGGGTCCGTTTCCAAGGCAGGGAAACAGTTGTGTCCAGCTATCCAACTGAGACAAGAAAAAAATCAGAACTGTGACAATTAAGACATTTAGCAACATTGCTATTTTACAGCAGACCCCAGAAACCCTTTAGGTGGGCTCCCTCTCCTTTCCACCCTCTTCTCCACTACAAAAAGCCCAGAACTTCTCTGGGTCACCCACCAGCTCTCTGGAGGCTGGCAGCTCCAGGAGAGGGGGCTGGCTGGCTCTGGCCTCTCTGTTTGTTTTCTGGGAAGTCAGGCTTGGTCAAGTGGAATGAATCTTGTGTTCATTTTAAGAAAGTTTATATTTGACTCTGGTAGGGCTGGGGAGGAGGTGAATGATAGGAAGAGGAGGGAAGGACCAGAGACCTTGTGGGGCTGCCCCCAAACACCACAAGCAGCCCCATGGCCAAGGCAGCAAGAAGATGAAAGCACCAAAATCAAACATTTGTGTTGTTTTTTCTTTCTTCAAAGCTGAGAGATGACTCTGAACCTAAATCCAGCTCTCACTCCACAAATGACCTTGTAGCTCATGAAAAAATGTCAACTAGATCCCCTACTTTTAAAAAGCATCTTCTAAACTCTGGAAAAAAAACACTTCCTAATTGTGCAGCACAACCTGACTCATCCTGCAGTAACAATCTCTATTTGCTACCCACACCCTGTGGAACTCAAAGTCTCATCTGTCACTGCTGCCTGCAAGACAAAGCAAGGGGATGCTTTTTTCTTACAGTTCTTGGAGCCGTTCTACTGGGACAAGGCACAGAGAAGAAGGGGAGAAAGGAGCTGAACCAGCCTGGACTTTCACACCAGTTTTGCACAGTTACATGAAGCACTTCTAAAGTTTTTTAGGCTGTATCCTTAAAGCAGAATAACAGAAAGGGTTGATGCAAATCCGTGGCTTTGCATCTTTTGCAGGGCATCATTCCCTGCCCGGGAACTGTGTGGAGGGAGTGTCAGCAATCCTGCCTTGGCTGCTCGCAGAGGAAGCAGTAAATGGAGATGCTCTGTGCAGGCTCTGCGCTCCCCATGCGGTGTAAACCAAAACCAGTTCCTGCAATTCTCTGCAATAATATAGAAGGTTTGCTGGCTACTTCTCCCATCCGTCTCCTGTGGGTATAGACTCCTGGCCTCTGAGGAAACCAAGAATGACATCCTTCTAGATTTATAATCACAGGGATTTATAAAATATAGTGTTGTTGTTAGGTGCCTTGGAGTGAAAGGGGAAAATAAATAAATAAACTACATGGGCGTCGCCACTGGAAAAAATAAAAAAAAATCTGATCTCAATCAACCAACCACATTTTTTACTCTGCATCCACGGCCAGGCTCGCTGCGTAAGCCATCCGTCAGCCCTTCATTCTTTCTAATACTTCTTAGGAGCATCCATCTTCTTCAACACAACATCCCTGATTTCAAAAGCCAGACACAAATTAATTCCGGGAATCCTATGGCAGGGAGACATTAAAACCCATTTAGAGGTTTCTGTGGAAGCCTCTCTCCATGCCTATTTCAGGCAGCTCAGCCCCGGCGTGGCTCGCTGGAGCCAGCCTGGAGGAGCAGGAGGTCACAGGTCTGCGGCGGACTGCAGGATATTCCAGCCTGGGACGGAGCAGCCACCGAGGGGATGGCTCTGTGGAAGGCTGGGAGGAGGACACTGGGCAGATCTCTGTTGTAGGGAACTAAATTAAATATTTCTTTTCTTTTCTTTTTAACTCCTTCATGCTAAGTCAAGGCATTAAATCTCATAGGGTTCTTCTCTAGAGACCAGCTGTCTTCACGATTTCTGCTACAGCTCTCCATGGCTAGGAGGAAGAAACGTGGTAATAAAGGAGGGGGAGTTGAGCCTCTGTGTTCAAAAAAAAGATGTCTTACACATCTTCTGGGGTCTGAAGAAAGAAAGAGGCTTCCAACAGATTTGGAGGTTTAAATTAACCCTCAGGGTTAGGTGTTAAGAAGCAGCTCTCCTTCCAACATGTAAATATTTATTACTGTTAAGCCGCTCACTGGTTCTCTTTTTGAGTGGCTGTGTTAAGATGTGCAAATGGCTGGGAGGACAAGGACAGGGACCTGTCCCCTGACTCACCTGGCCTGAAGTTGGGAGGGTCCACGGGTCACACATCAGCTGCACCGCAGTCGCCGGGTTGCACTTCAGCCGCTGGCACAGAGCATTACAGAACATTTTCTTCTCTCTAGCTCATAAAAATCATGCATTTTGTCAATAACCCCACCTATTTTTATATTAATTTTATGGGGGCCTTTTTTTTTCCGGGTATTGTCAAACCTTGCTTCAGACAATCCATGGGTAAAATAAACATTTCCTGAAGATACATTTCCTTCCTTTGTGCTTCAGAAGAGGAAGAACACCTTGTCCTAAGCGGATATGGTGAAAGGTTTGGGTTGTTTCAGGGAACTGACCATCATTTGGAGCTAAGCTCAAACCTTCATTTGTGACTTACCTGCTGTTTTTAAGAGCAGAGAAGAGCACTCAGTGTCATGTCCACCTTTCAGGACTGGTGTGGTCAACACTCAACAATTGCCTCCAAACTCCCTGGATCCACACCCAGATCTGCAGCGGATATTGCTGAACACCCTCCTTCTTCAGCAAGGACCAACCCAAAACCTCAGCCCTGCTGATTCCCCCAGCACGGGGCTGTGTTTGAACCAACCCCTGATGCTATGATTATATTGGTTTATGTCCCTTCAGGAACTGCAAGCTGAAGCCAAAGTGTCACTTGGTACTCAGGGAAAATAGCTGGTGATAAAAAGGATGAGTTGCTGTGTCACAGTAGACTCTTCACACCAAGAGCCAGGATTTGGGATGAAGGTAGCAAAACTCCCCAGATATTCAGGTGTTGTGATAAACAAGAAACAAAGCCTATTCCAGACATCTGGGGGAGCCAGCCCAACCACAAAGACACAGAGGAAAATCTGAAAAAGGACACAAAAACTTATGTTCAGAGGGGACTAGTTCTTTCCAGTATTTCTCCCCCCAACTATTTATATGATATTGTAGTTTATATGATATTTTTAGTGACAGGGCAAAAGGGAATAATTTTTAAACCGAAAGAGAGTAGGTTTGGATTAGATATTTCAAAGAAATTCTTCCCTGTGAGAGTGGTTACGCCCTGGCACAGGATGCCCAGAGCAGCTGTGACTGCCCCATCCCTGGAAGTGCCCAAGTCCAGGTTGGACAGGGCTTGGAGCACTCTGGGATAGTGGAAAGTGTCCCTGCCCCAGGGGGGCAGAACAAGATGATTTTTAAGGTTTCTTCCAGCCCAAACATTTCTGTGGTTCTTTGATATTTCTGCGTTGTGGGAATCAGCAAAGTGAGATTGCAAAGCCAGTGCAACACATTGATATTTTCAGTCCAGAGAACAATAGAACAGACATTTTTTTACGGGTGGAGATGGACAAAAGAGTATTACTTAGAACCCCTGGAGGTCTAGGATCCAGACAGCTCATTTTAGTAGATTTTAGAGCTCCATTAATGTTTTTCTTTGTGTTAGTCAAAGGACAAGACTTGTTCTTGCCTTTTATAGAGACCTACAACTTGCCTTTGGCAATCCCACTTCAGCTGGTTACACCTCGGTTTCCAAACTCCACCCGGAGAACAAGGAGAGCTATCTGCCTCCTTACACACCTGGGGCTAAACACCTTTTGACCATAACAGACAGGAACTGCTATTAGAAATCTACCTTACAGACCATGTCTATAAATGCTTGAGAAGACAGGCTCAAAAGCAACATTTCAGGGAACAGAAACTAAATGCAAAGGAACAGAAACTAAATTCCTTGAAAGATCTATAAGAAAAAAAAACCACAACAGACACATTAATTATTTAACAAAACTCGGATGTCCATTAATGGCCACTTAGACGGTGTTTTGGCAGGATATCCTATTTACTGTACCACTCCTGTATGCCTGTAGCTGCCCATTTTGCTTTGGTGTGTTTGAGTCATTTCTGCTCCTGTCAATGGGGTGAGGCTCTGCAGCTCCCCAGCTCGTTATGGGCACTCGCTATTACCCATACCAGCTCCAAAAGCCAGCACCCAAAAAGCCTTCCATGGACCACTGAACAACAAAATCAAATCATCAGCCCTGGGGAGAAAGGAACTGTGGCAGATATGATTTTTTTCAGCTGTAAATCAGTGAAGCCTCATTTTACTAAAATGCGGGATCAGATCCTCGTCTCTGCCATCCAGCAAAGCTTTGTAAGGTGACAGAGATCAGGATCTGGCCAAGGAACACAGAAAGCTTGGAGAAGTCATATTCCATGCTCTTGGGTGCCGCCTGCAGGCTTTGGAACTTCAGGTTTCAAACCCACTTTGAATGTAGCCACTTGTGGAATAAAAAAGGGACTTATTACATTAAAATTCTAGAGAAATCAAGGCTTGAAAATATGACCTCTTTTTGAATCGGTTTTGAATAAGCAGAAGAGGAGGTGGACATTTTTTTTCTCATGCTGAGCCTTCACGATGATTTAAACCCCCCAAATAAAGTTTAATTAACAAGCCAGAGGGCCATAAACTCAAGGAGATCAGCCTGGGAGGAAACACATCCAGGAATATCCCCAGATGTTGCTTTCTCTAACACAGCGTTCTGCTTTGACGAGGCCTCACAGACTTTCAGCCGCATAAGTGCCTTTGAGGATATTCATTCCAGCCCCAAAAGGTAGACCACATACAGAGACTTACAGAGTTGCTGCTATTTTCAGGTTCTTTTTTCCCTTTTTTTTTTTTTTCCCCCTTTCATTTTTGTAATGCTTCACGTTCCTGGACTACAGAAGTCCAGAGGCTCTGGCCTCAGTGTCCACAGACAACCTCATCAAAGCTGTGTAACAGAGCAGGACGGGAATGTGCCACCTGGTCACTCGGACTGGAGCTACCTGCCCATGGCCAAGGGCTCTGCAAGAGGTCTGGCATCATTAGTGGCTTCCTTCACCCCTTTGTCCGCTGGCTTTTTCACGAGACCTCGGAACGGTTTCCCAAAAGGCTCAGCATTTGTTCTGGCAGCCGTCCATATTTTGCTTCCTCGCAGTCCTCTGGGTCTGAGGCTGCCGCTGTCTCCCCTCCTGCTCCGGGTCCCACCACTTCCTCCCCACGTCCCGTGCCTGAGGTAGGACTCGGCTCATAATGACCCAGTTAAAAAAACACAGGTTATTTGTTTACGGAGCACATTGCACTCTCAGAGTCCAAAACAGCTCAGAGGGGATGTGGGGGCCCCTCCTTGGGTAAGTAAAAGCAGTTTCTGACACTCGGCTCACTTGGCTGTGCTGGGTATGTGGGATTTGCCCCGGAATTGTGTGTGCAGGAGCTGTAGGGAATGGCAGCACCTCGTGCTGCCCAGGAGTGACCCAGGGGATCCATCAGGGGCACAGGAGGGTGTGGGGAGGGCGACCGAGTCCCTTGTATGGCCCTTTGTCTGTTCTGAAACAGGTGATGAGCGGAAGGTAAAACAGAAGGGGAAGGAGTCAAAAAAAATTTAACAGGGGAAAAATTAATTTACCTTTTCTGATGATCTCAGACCCAGCCAGTGTCAGACCCTGGATGTTTTGACCTGTGAATTCGATAGCCATTAAAATGTAGCTTTCAAATTCCTATTTTCTCATTAAAAAAAAAGGTACCTCTACGCACCTTCCCCTATAAATATATACCCATTTCTATAAAGAACAGTAGGTTTTTTCAAAATAGATCCATAATGGTCTCCCTGTTTTCACCAGCTTGATTCAAATACTGATTTGGTTTTAAAATTTATAGAATCAGAATAAAGTTGGAAAGTTACTGGTTTACTGGTTGAGTTTTTCTTTAAACTTTGTAACTGGTTTATATGTCTTGTATAAATATAAAAGAAAAATGAAAAGAATAAAAAGAGGGAATAGGAAAAATCAACAAGAAACACAGAACTGGTAAGTCTGTAAAAAGACTATATTAATTTTAAATCTTTTTTTCCCCAGAAAAATGAAACCTTTTATTACTCTAAAAATTTTTCATGGAAATTGCTGCATCGTTCACCCAACTATACTCAACTTAAAAAAATTGTACTTCAAGAATACATTTTAACCATCACTCATAAAATACAGTGTTTTCTCCTTTTCAGTGCTTCCTCTCATATGTCAAGTCTCTGCCAGAAGTTCAAGGCCCTTCTCACTGAAGAAGAAAAAAGGGAATGAGACAGAAGCGAGAGTGAGCACGAGCGAGATTGAAAAAGGAGGAGAGAGGAACAGCCCTGACACAGCAGAACTGGGAACGGTTCAGAGTCCTGCTGAAAATCTCCAGAGGGAGCCACCGAAATCCATCAGTGTCCCGAGTGCCTGGCCAGTTGGGGTTTATGGGGCACACGGAACAGCAGCGGGGCAGGGAGCCAGCTGGCAGCACAGCACAGCTCCCAGGGATGCTGGGCCCAGCACTGGGAACGTGCAGGAAACAAAACCAGCACCAGGCACCGCACGGGTGCAGCCCTGCGAGGTCCAGCTGCACTTATGGATTGACACAGGGCTGGGCAGGGGAGAAGGGGGAAGAGATGTCCAGCTGGCACTTGCCAGTTAGATGTCAGATTTTAATGGGGGTCTGAGTGATATGTTGTTTCTGGTTCAGGTCGAAACTTCTCTCTTACTGCCTCTTCCTCTAGAAAGGAAAACACCAGGCAAAACCCTCTAAAATATGGCCATTCTTCTTATTAGGAGATTTTTCTTCTGAAGGAGGAAGAACTAGATCTAGAAGGGTTTGGGGAAAGCATTATGATTTCTTTTCTCCTCTTATAGATATTCAGAAACTTGAGTGTTAACATCCATGTGAGAATGTGTCGGAGCAAAGAACATGGATCAAAGGTCTATCTTTAAGGAGAATTTTTTCATCCAGAGGATCCCAGTGAACTCTCCACCACCACTAACACTAATTTTACTGGAGACCTACGAGCCCATAGTGAGTAAAGAATAGGCAAGACACCAAAAAACAAGGTCCAAGGAACCAAACAATGTCAAGAACTCCAATGGAGTACTCTGTGGGTAAGTGCAGTCTACCTGTGCTGGCTCCAGCAGTATTCCAAGCAGTGCCAAGCCCTGTAGCTGTATCAGCACAGCCCACACCTGTTTCTTTAGCAGCAAAAATCTCCCTTGTACCTCATCTTGTTATGGATCTGGTCAAGCCTGGTCTTCTGTTACTTTTGAAATCAGCAGGAAAAGTCTACTGTGCGAGAGGATCAAATTTATTTCCCTGTCTCCAGCTTCTACTAAATGCCTGACTATCCTCATGCAATGCAACTTGAAGGCCTCCACTCTGACCAGTCCTATTCCTTCAGCCACTTGGCTTTCTCTCCGGTGTTTGTCTCCTGGAGTCCCAGCAGCAGCAAAAACAGCTGCCAACATCCTGGGAATATCTGCCTTGGAATCTCAACTACTGTGTGAAGCTGCTGCTCTCCAGTTTGAGATTTGTGTTTGCAAGGGAAATCTGTCCAACAACAACATCGAGAGAGGAAAAAAGGAGGAAAAAGGGCTTTATATAACAGAATTAACAGAGCTGTTGCAATAGTAATGTGAAGTTAACAGGCAACTTTTCCTCCTCCTTCTCTGCCCCCACCTCAATCTCCTTCTCTAACAGCAGTTTCATTTGTTTTTGTTTCCAAGCTTCTTTTACTGGCCACTCACACAGCCCCGCTCCCTTTGTCTAATTTGGATCTCGAACTTCCATGCAACAGACTCTTGCTGTAACTGTAAATCTTTTTATGGCCCTTCTGCCTCTGAACTGTAAAAGCAGTGCCACTGTAAGCTGCCTAAATGGGTCGTAAATCCACTTAGTACACTGAATGAGGAAAAAAAAGATTTTAAGGGAAAGAAGGAAAAAAAATAGGCAAACTAAGGTGGCTGGAGGGACACAGGGGAAAAAAACCCAAGAATGTACTTGCTAAATGGAACCAAAATAACAGGAGTCAAAGGGAAAATATGAGCACTGAGGTGGGGGGAAGGATGAAATAATGCATCTTGGTGGTAAAAACAAACGGCTTCTGCAGGGCTGCGCAGTTCATTAACACCCAGCGATTTACGGGACGGCATTGGTTGCCCTCTCCACTCCTGCTGGCACCTTTGGGATCTGGGAGCACCAGGAGAGTCTGTGAGCCTGCTAGCAGCTAATAGACTCTTTTTCCACTGGGTGGTCCAGGGACTGGTATCTGGGTCTAATTCCAGCTCTTTTGCACTGCCTGACTTCCAGGTTTAGTCGTGGTTCTGTGTCTCAGTTTATTCCATCCTGTAAACGGGAGATAAAGATATTCCCCTTGTTTGCAAAATGTTTTGAGAGCTGCTTGAATGCCACCAAGGAAGGGGCAGAACCAATTCCTGTGGCAGTCAATAGCAACAGTTTAATTTGTTTTTGTAGAAGCAGAGCTAGCCCAAAATGGGCCACTTTTGTCTAGGTAATTTATTGCATTTATCACCATGGTATCTGAGCTCTAACAGTATTATCCAAATTCCACTGAATTCACTGACTGCCTTTCCACTGCTTTCAATAAGTTTTGGATTTGACCCCAAAGTCACAAAAAACCCCAAACCTGAGGAATATGTCAAAAGAATGTAAGTGGGTGTGAGTTGAAATTGAGGAGTTTGGAGACGGGAATATGCAGAACAGTAGCTATTTAAAGACCAAGTGCGCTACTGAGTGTTCCCTTTTAATAGGGTTATATAAATACATTCCCGTCCCAATACATGTGGAAAAACAGGCAGTGAGGTGAGACTATATTACTTTATTTCTTATGGGAAATATTGTGCATAGCTGAACTACCTCTTCCCCTTTCCTCACCCACCACCCACAGTCCCTGGAAGCCTTCAGCAGCTGTGTACGGCGTGAAGAGGCACATCCGGCAGCACTGAGAGAGTTAAAGAGTTCACAGCTCTGCCCTTAAAATAAAGCCCCTGTTTTCACTGCATTCTCACTTTGCCTTACAGGCTTGATCTGAGTTTTGGCACTCAACATGTCAGAGTGGGAGGGGAGACTGGTTATGCCTTTTATTATTATTATTATTATTTTATTGGTCTGCTTCTTTGAAAGGAAAAGAGGAGGGGGAAAAATGTTCTTGCTCGGCTTTTTGTGAAGACCAAATGAATTTCAGTAAAGCTCCCACTGAGAAAGTCACTACCCAGGTGGACACCAGTGGGCAGTTCAATGCCCATTCCCAGGACAAAAAGAGGGATAAAAGAGAACTGAGAGGAGAAGCCTCTCTTTTTCCCCAGTACCATGTGTGCGGTGCACTGGCCAATAGCTCAGGTCGGGAGATGCTGATAATATGACTTAAAAATTAACATTAAAATGATGGAAATCTTGGACAGTGAAGGGTGGGGACTGCACCTGAACAGTAATTACATTTCAAAGGAAATCCATCTGGTATTTTATTGCTTATTTGCTCCATGCATTTTGTGTACAAGAACAATACAAGGGCTGGGATATTTCATATCGGGAGGCTTCCAAAAAGCTGGTTGCTCTGTCAGGCAAATCAGCTATACAGCTTTTTGCAATGTTGTGTCAATTAAGGGTAACAGTTGGAACAATCTCTTTTTTAAAAGCCTTCCTAAAAACACTGGCACAGCTCCTTGGAGCAGGCAAACTCCATCAAACTCCGTGGAGTTCACATACAGAAAAAGTAGTGAGGTCTTCAGTGTCTGGAAAGTTTTACAACTACAGCTGAAGTCAAGAGAATTTAATTTTTGCCATCACCAGAGCGAGAACAGTCTGCTGCACTGAGGAATGAACCGTGTCTGCACGGGCTGGGCAGCGGGACACAGATGTCACAGGGTGCAGCACAGGACAGTTGGGGGGAAATCCTTTGCCCAGGGGAGAACCAGCTCCAAGATGAAGACTCTTCATGTTTTAATAACACCGAGCTAGAGCTGGATTGGGCCTGTCTGCTTGCAAATCACCATGCCTACATATCACAAAGAAAATCTATATAAAGTCTATCAGTCTTTAAACACCCGGAGAATGCAGCAACAGTCTTAAAATAAAATCACATACAGGCAGAGCGACCTGATGACAAGACAACCTCTCCTTCACTGCCAGCTCAAGTGATTTTGTTAATTCCTGTGAATATATCACAGGTCTCAAGATGACTGATGCTTTCATTACCACCTTGGCCTCAGCCATTAGATGATTGTTATGAATCTCAACTTTCATTTTCAAAGTTTTAGCTGTCACCATTCAAATAAATGATAAAAACAAAACTTAGAGAGAAAAATGTAAGATAAAACCTACAGAAAAGAAGAAGACAATTTAAAAATATTATTATATTAATTATTTCTTACCTATCTTGAGCTTTTAATGATGATGTTTGATGGCTACAATACAGGTTACTGGCTAGCTGACAACAGCAATGTTACTGCAAATGAAACCCATGCAACGAAATTTGGCTATAACCCACACTTGCTTTAAATTTGTGCAACCTCTAGTACAGAACTAGGAAACAGTCACAGATTTAATTTACTTTTCACTTCTGATGCTCTCTGCATATTGTGGGGGATATGGTTTTGGCAAGGAGCTTGCATTTATTAGCACGTATAAATATACCAAGAATGTTTGGTCTTGCTGTTAAAGCTCAGCTCTAGAAGACAGGAATATGTCAGAAGCTGAGTGTCATTTTTAAAAGCAAGCTTCAAACCCATGTATTTCTGTTGAAATACTTCACGAGTAAATCAACTGCACCCAAAAGGGTTCAAAAGGCAGAAACTAGACATAACCTTAAATATTCTTTTTAAAAAACCTATTTCATTATTTCTATGATTTGGAAAAAGGATTCATAATTTCTAAATATTTGGAATTGCGAATACTGCTTTTAACTGCTTGTCATGGTTGCACATAAAAACACACGGGTGCAAGGACAGATTTCTGTCTCCCTAACTAAACTGGAGAGAGAAGATTTATTGAAATAATGAGCAGAGCCATATTCAGCAGCCCAGGTTCAAGAGCAGATGCTGGCACTGGCTCTCCCTGCCCGTTCCTGTGCTGACATCCCTGTAGGCACCGCAAGACCGAGCATCCTAGGGCACTGCAAGGTGTTTGAGAAGATTCAGGTGAGAGATTTTGCTGTGAACCATCCTGTGTGACCCTGGCACAGATAAGCCCAGGTCCCTTGGGAGAAGGGTAACATCACACTGGAGAGAACAGCATGGCAAGAGATAGTAAAAGTATTCTTATTTTTGAAGTTTACAAAAAGCTGTTTAGAAGTGTTATAGTTCAGAGAAGCCCTTTTATTCTTCCTTAAGCAAGTTAAAAAACAAAAGACATTTGGATGAAGATTTGTGCCTAGCTCTGAAGTGCTTCTTTATTTCTGCTTGCTTTGTTTTACTCCTCTTGCCAATGTTTAGGATGAGAACAATTTATTTCGGGGTCAGCCTCAAATTTCTTGTTCGTGTCAGTTTATTTTGAATCAGATCCCTAAATTCATTTACATCCACACACAGCCTACCCACACTATTAGAGGGAAGAAGCTTGCTCTCAGCTTGAGGAGAACCTGCTGCCGACAAACTCCTTCTGCTCTGGACCATAACCTTTGACTCCTCCTGTGGGGGAGAAGGGAGAAATGCAATCAGGTGCAGGATTCCAATACGTCCCTCTGGGGTGTCAGACATCCAATTTCCAAGCAACCATTGAAAAGTCCATACGGAATTTCATTTTTAATATGAAGCAACGAGGAACAGGAAAACCCAGCGGCGAACACATGCCGTGTGTTACTCCTGCCTGCGGGCTTGGGAGGGCTCTGAGCCTTTCCAGGTGCTCTTCTCTGCACAGAGCATGAGCTGTGGGGAGCTTCAGCATGCTTGGGGTGCTCTTACACTTTATTATTATTATTTTAACTAAGAAACTAGCTGCTTGGTCCATTTGAGGAGGGGATGGCTTTGAGACAGATGTGAAAATAATCTGAAAACATGAGGGTCAGGCAGTGGAACGCTTCCAAGATTATATGAAACATTAAGCAAGTGAATGGAGAACATTTATTTTCCCATCTCATATTCCAACCCAACGTTGGATTTCTCAGGCTTACCTTCATATCTGCATTATAACTGAACATTAATTGTGTTTTCCTCTGTATTTTTTCCTGCAGATCAAAAAAGTTCCAATCTAGAGCATCCCCTTTCACACCAAAGAGTTGGGTTTTTCCCACCTCTGGCATCAGCTGAGCAGCCAGGAGCTGGCTGCAATGCCCGAGACACTGATGGACTGCGGGGACACGCTACAGCCCATGGACCTCTGGAAATGAAGATGAAATGAGGCTCCGTTGTGTGCAGCACATTGATAAGATTTTGGTCCCCATTTCAGTGTGACCCAATAGGTTTAAATTGCTTCATTTCTCAGCCAGCCAAGAGCAAATGGGTGGTAGATGTGATATGGCTGTTCACTGGAAATCACCCTTGATTGATTTACCTCCTCCTCCTCCGCAGTGTATGGGCTCAGTATGTGGCTGAGGCACATAAATTACAGAGAAAAAACCTTTCATGGTTGTGTATAGTCTATATGTGTTGTCACCCCATCAGAGGAGAAGCTTTTATGAGGTATTAGCTCTAAGTGTATACAGTAAAGAAATTATAATTTTTATTTGCTTGTCAGAAGCTAAGTCACATTTCAAAGTCATATGTGTGTGTTAAAACCAAATAGAACCAGGTAACTTTGATCCTATTTTTTTTGTTAAAGAAACAACCAGAAAATGCTTCTGCTGGTTATAAAAACATCAAGAGATATTTTAGGAGATTTTTTTGTTTGCTTTTTTGAAAATAAATAAGAGCTGTGAAATTAAAAAATTTTCAATTTTCATTAACAAGATTTCAACAGTTTGGGATTTGCTTCCGCCTTTTTGAAAAAAAAAGATACAAAGATGTTTCATTTTAATGTGTTTGCAGAAAAAAAAAACCAAAAAAACCCGAAAGAAATTTCTATCAGCACTGTTACATTGTTATTTCTGGGGGATGAGTAACAGGAGATTGGAGAACTACTCCTAAGAATCATTTGGGTGATTTATAAACTTCACTGTGATCGCAACACAGGCCCTCATTTCAGGCTGTAATACTCACACTGCCACCCCCTAGTACGGAGAACAGTCACTGGAACCCAGATTACAAAGAACTGAGATTAAAATCAGGGAATAAAGACAAGGGGTGGGTTTGTCTCAGGCTTGTGCAGCACATGAGAGCAGGATCCTGACTCCAGCCTGCATTTCCCCAGGGACACAGCCCTGACATTTGCACAGACACCCTGCAGCAGGAACCGGGCACAGAGCAGGGGCTCTACTCCAGGCTGGCAGGGGCACTCTGGAGAGCCGGGCTTTGGCTGAGAGAGGCAGCTGTGTGAAGGAAAAGGGAGGAAAGGATCTTGGAGGCCTATGCTTAATATTCATTAAAATTGGGGTTTAGATTAGGAAAATTTGGACAAACGTGCAAGGTGAGATTTTTAGATTCTTTATCTGAGTATCGCAGCTTTTAGGACACTCATAGTCCACCCATCTCTAAGTAATCTGTCTCAAAGTGATTTTCCATCCTTATGCTCAAAACTTCAAAACTAACCCAAGTGGGAAGACTTCTTTTTGTCCATTCCAAAGTCAGCTCCCACTGAAGGCAATGATTTCCCCCCTCTCTCTCCAAGGTCAGTATAGATTTACAAGACTCAGATCTATTTTAACTTTTTAATGTCCCTTCAGTTCTGAAATCTGCTGTGCTTCTGTGGTTACTGTAGGGTAAATAGTGCATAACTGCTGACTGCAGAAACCCTGGAGAAAGTTATCATCACAGCATTTGATAATTAATAGTTACTAGCAAAATTCCACTGTTCATATCAATTTGGTGAAAGAAGGGAAATTGATATATTTGAACCACAAAATATTACTCGTCCAATGCAAAATGAACTCCTGCAGCATAAACACCACCCTTGCAAACCACTGCCAGAAATCCCTGCCAGTGTCCCAGCATCCCACCCAGCCCCTTCCCATTTCCCCCACCCAAACCCCTGCGCTGAGCAGAGCACACCTGCCGTAAATCCCAGAGCGTCTCCAGCTCCCCGCGCCCGCCGGGCACGCCGTGCCCGGGGATGATGCACGGGGGTGTCACCAGCTCCCTCCCTCCTGCACAAGCCCCTTTCCCCTCCTGCAGGCATTTTTTATGGGCTCCAGAGGGGCGTCCCGGCTCTCCCAGCATCCAGCCCGGTGAGAGGGGCCCGGTGGCAGCTGTCCCCTGCGGCCGTGGGGATGGGAGGCTGCAGGAGGGGGGCGGGAGCTGGGCGTAATTAACGGGACAGTTGAATGGGTTACGCCTCTCTGATTTCAATTAACCCCTGAACTTTGCAGTGACGAGATCTCACGGTTACCAACCAACTTCAGCAAAACCCAGATGTGATAACTGGTTAATCCAAGATCTCGGGGTGTAGTTGGGGTTTGATGAGGCTCTTTGCAGATCACTTAAAGCTCAGCGAAAGAAAAAGGAGTAACTGTGGGTCTGATTATTGTATTGGAGCTAGAGTCTGATCCGTTCCCATTTCAAATCAACCTCAGGATTCAATAATGGAAGAAAAATTAAGTCAAGAAACCCAGAGAAATATATTAATGGCATTAAGGATGCAGGCATTCAAAGTTTGCAAAACAGATTAATGTATAGAGACAGATAAATAAGAAAAAATATCTTTGTTCAAGAAAGACTGAGATAAGCACAGAGCTGACATCAGGGAACAAACCAATCTATGTTAGGAATAGAGCTTCCTATTATTCACTCATGTATTTTAGAGAGCACTTCTTCGTTTTGAAATCACAGAGTTTTAGAGTTTCAATACAAGAGGTTCTTTTAAAATCCTCTGTGAACTACAAAGACTTCTAGCTTACAACAAAGCTACAACTAGGAATTAATATCACTCAAAAGAATGCAAATTTTTAAAACTAAACATCTTTTGAATTGTTCTACCTTTTAAATTCAGACACTAGAGAGAAAAATTCTGGTTTTGCTGGCCTTTCTTTTCAATATAATTTTATCACTTAAATTGTTGACCCTCTTTGGTTATTGGAATAGATTTAATTCTTCTATCACTAGTAGGGCCACAGTGGCCAGAGGATAAACTGTTATCACTTTGCCTATTGGCTAAATTAATTTGTTCTTAATACTTCAGCAGTTATAAATAAAAAACTAATCTGAATTTATGATAGTTGAGCCTGCATTTTCATGTAGTTGCAGTTACAGCACCAGGTAATGAGAGACACAGAAAGAAGTAGAAGCAAAACCAAAGGTCACAGTACAAAAAAGATTATAAATAGCAGAAACTATGACCAGATTCATAACATCTCAAACAGATGTGTTATCCCATAAGCAATTCCAAGCAAATTTGGAAAAAAAACCCAAAACAAAACAGTGTTGATAACTGGATAATAAACCTTGAATACATTAATAAAAATATCAATTCAAAAAGAAAAAAAATGCAGAAGGACTAAAAATTTATTTTAAAAATCCCCTGACTGAACAGTGCAGACTATTGTCAACCACTACTAAGACTTTGTTATACAGTTCTTCATAGCTTAAATACCACATTTCATCAAATTAATTGCAAGCCTGCAAATTCCTTATTCATAACAGTAAATAACAACATCTATTAAGTAACTCCTTGCAATGAAAATCTCACTGCCTGGGCTGATATTATGATGTGTTTTTATCCTAATCTATTTAAAGCACCTACAGTAAACACGAGCCAAAAATCAAAGCTTTTTAAAGCAGAATATACCATTTTCAATACGTAAGAAACTCCTTTCAGACACTTGAAGATGCCCATGTCACAGCAGACTTCCTTACACATTATCGGCCCTATCTAATAAAGGCTCATGTCCCAGTGAAAGAAGCATCTGGCTCTTCTCCCCTAATCAATAACATTCAGGAAAAGTCCCTTCTTCCAGCAGCAGCATAAATTACCAGATATATGCAAATAGACTTGCTAATGTTAATTGCTAGGGCTGATTGGTGATTAATTTTTTGATTATGATCAATCATTCCACACGAATTTTAATAAGACATTCCAAGCAATTTGCAAATTGATAATAATTAGGGATCCCAACCGGTAACGCATCCACAGCCAACTAAAACACATCCCTGGGACTGAGATGTTCTCTGAACAGGCTCTGGCTTGGAAGAAGAGAAAAGGGAATGACCGAAACCTCCAGAGCCTGCTGGGACCATGCTGCCACCTCTAACAGGAAATTCCTTTTCTGCCATTTTTAGGCAAGACGGGCTTTGGCATCCTCCAGCACAACTGGACACCTTCCTCGTGTCCCTCAGATGGTCAGAAATTAAATGGGAGTTTCAATGCCATGACAATGCCTTGGAAACCTCACCTCAAGTCACAGTCTTCCAGATGGGAAAAAAACCACCAGATTCCCCCAAAAAAACATCCAAAAAATCTCTCAGAGCAGTCCTGCCAGACCTGCAGGGAGCACGGCTAAAGGCAGCACACAATTAGATTTTCAGGTCCTGCAAATAAAAAAAGGCCCAAACAGAGGCTCATACAATATCTTTTGTTTTTCTTTCTAGTGCACAGCAGGCAGCAGCACTAAATTTTTAGCAACAAGAAAAATGTTTTCCCTGTGTGACACTTGTTGTGTACTTTATGGTGAAAGTTCAGACATTGCTGTAAATACAACAGCTCAAAATGCAACATGATTAATAATATTTCCTTTTAAAAGGAATTCTCTGGCAAACATAAATATCCTCATACAACACTTTAAACCCAAGCACTCTTGCTGTGTACAAACCAGAAAGTGCAAGTGACTGGAAGAGGACATGAAGTTTTCTAAACTTTCAGAGCGAGTGTTTGACTTTGCTCTGCATTCAGTTTTGACAGACAGACCTCGACACCTGCGAAGAGGAGCTGAAAAAGCATCACCTGCTGTCAAAAATGAGTGAAATGCAAGTGAGGCGTACAGAGGAGACTAAATTAAGGGCACAGTGCATCTCAGCACTGCCCTGTCACGTTCAGCTAATACTCAAAGCTTTTGAAATCTCTGTCTCCATGGCCTGATTCTGATTTGCACAAAATACCCCTCTTTATGTGTCAAGAATGCGTAAAGGAGTTTGAATATAAATGAAAATAAATCCCTGAGGTCTATGATTCTTTCAGTTCTTTCCCTGCTGCCAAATGGACCATTTTATGATGAGGTCCCAGGTATTTGCTCTTTTATTTGAAGAGCTTGCAGTTAGTACAGTGTAAGTAGCTCAGCTTTTGCTTTTATTAAAAGGACAGAATAGGATTAGCCACAACTTTTATGTTAAATTTTCTGACACAAGTTAATTTTCAGTAGAATGCTATTTTACACAGGATATATCTTCTTCCTGAATAAGTCATCTTCTCATCAAGACACTGAAACATGGTTTTTTACTAAGTGCAGTTTTAAGTGAATCTTTTTAACAAATAGGGAAATATTTTCTTTTTCTCATAACAGCTTCAATAGGAAAAGAAATGCCAAGTGGTAAAGAAGTGCATGCTTGCTGTCTTTCCTATATAGCAAACAAGAAATGCGTACAAGCAACACATATTCCTGTGGGTTTCAACTATAAAATGGTTTTTATCGGGGTGTTTTTAAAATCTTGGCTCCATTCTTGCCTTAATCTTTTAATTCCCAGCCAGTTTCAAGAATTTTAGACACTAATGGAGGGAATTTAGTGGCCACAGCAAGCACAGAGAAACACAAGGAGTAAACACGAGTATGTACCAAAGGAATTTACCTTAGACAAACCCAGCCCAATTCCTTTCCAGTTGTTCCAGCTCAAGAACAACTCCTCTATAGTCAGGGGAACAATTCTACTGTTAAACTGATGTCTTCAATAAACATATTACGTCCTTATTTTTTAAATTAACATTCCATTAATTTTAAATATTTTTTTAAATTCTGCATCTTTTCTTAAACCAAATAAATTAACAAATGCTTAAGTGCACTTTTCAACTGAGGTTCCTCACTGTTCCCTTTATAAATCTCGTTCAGGAAAACTGAAATGCTGACACGTTCCTTGGATTTGGTCTGTCATTCCTCTCTAGCTCCTCACACTTGTACAATTCACAAGGTCATGAGTACAGAATGTGCTTGTTAACTTACACAAGAATAAAGCTGTCAGATGGGCTGAGGGCTCCTTGTGTACCAGTTTAGTGAAATATGATTATCCAAGCCGTAAAATGGATAAACCCATTAAATTAATAAATCTGCTGCCCTGAAGACTACGACTGATGTCGTTGCCTTACCTACAAGGCACCCCTTCTTAAATTAATACTTGATAAAGGAGTAAATCTTTTAAAGACACACACTAAGGCTTTGCATTGAAGAGTTATCTTTTGTGTTACAAACTGTAAGTACTTTTTACTGCAATGGATGTGAGAGGAAATGAATTCCAGGGTAAAAAAAAAAAGGAGTCTTAGAAAATGTTATTACCCAGCTAACACTGTGGGCTGCTTCTTATCTGTACACAACTAATCACAGCCCTGTTTCTTTTTTTATTCTAATGTGTGAGTTGATTTTAGTGCTCATGAAAGTGAAGGATAATTACTAGGGTAGTGGATAAAGTGGAAGGGCACTGCCTTATCAAAGGCAGATTGGGTCAGCTGCACATGGGCAAAAGAAATCATGATTCTCTTCTTTCAGCTGCTTTGATTTATTACTCTCGAAGTCCAACAATGAAGTTTCACATCAGGGGAGAGAGAAGGCAAAAGAGTTTCAAAGGGTTCATCCTTCTTGACTTCCTAGAAAGCCTTTAGCATACTGTGTTTGTTAGGGCACAGTATCGCTGTTCTTTATTATTATTAATGGTCTATTACCCAGACAACCTTGCAGAAACAAAAAAACACTCTACAAGGCACCGACCAAATACAGGCCAAGACAAAATATCTGTCGCTGAGATTTTACAGTCTAAAATAAAAACCCTAAAAAGTGGAAGGGAAATGAGCACAGACATACAAAAAGAGCTACTTTAAGATCACATGGCAACCAACCAGCAAAAATGTGGAACAGAAAGCAGATTCCCTGATCCACCCCAGGACCCACTGATAAACTTATACTGTAATAAGGTTAAAAATGAGACAAAAATAAAATCTCACTGCATCCAAAGGCATCCAACATCATGCTCAAAACTCAAAAGTGAATTTGTAAAAGGAAACAGGAAATGAAAACTAAAGAGGGTTGACATGATTACAGGGTGTTAATAAGAAAAGACATAAGCCAGGGGCCTTGATGTACAACTAGACAACAAGAGGTTACGTTTGGAGTCAGGGCTATGCTAATTTGCAAACTTGGGTCCATTTCATTAAGTGAGCTGAGAGACAGGCTGTCTCAGTCCAGCAGAGAGGGATCTCATTATCCATGTAGGGAGCAAGAGATAAGAATCTGTTAATAATTGCTGGGAAGTTTGTTGTTTTTTTTTTTTTTTTTTTTTTATGATGATATGGAATGCCAATTTATGCCTCTCCACTCAATGTGGATAAAAGCCAGCCTCCTTCACAGGTCAAACCAGCCCCCCTCTGGCTGTGGCCATTAGGACAGGGAGGGAAAACAGAGACTGATATGCTTGCCTGGGAGACCAGTGCCGCAAAACTCCATTAAACGCGTTTCATAGTGGGAACATGTTTGTTTACGGTGGTTGGAATACTTTTCCAAGGCTTTTTACTTAATTTTTAATGGGCACAGCTGTAGGATTTGGGGCCAAATCCAAACGCCAGTGCAGCCAACGGGCGGGACTGCTACTGACAGCTAGCCTTTGGATCAAACCCTTTACTCATTCCTTCTCAAGGAATGGCTCTGGATTGACACGTTCGGAAAAAGTTGAAGAGCTCACATTACTCTGGCAAAAGCATTGTTTGCAGTGCTTTCTCTTTGTCCCTCTCTCCAAAACACAACCAGGCAGCCATGAGAAGGAGGTTTCTAGCAGACAGAAGTTTGTACAGCTATTCCCTTCCCTGCTGTAAGTATTCTACCTACTTAAGGCTAAGCACAGCACAGATTTTGTGACAGGGACAAGTTTAGTCTATGAGAGACTGATTTTGAGAGACTTGTGCCTTTCACATGACAGTACCAAATGCAGTTCTGACCATCTCTAAAAGCATTTGCATAAAAAAGAAGGGGTAAAGTTAGACCTAGTAAAGGTCTCACACTCATGTTTTACTACATAGTGTTTGCTAAAATCTGAGATACAGACACAAAAACTTAACAAAATCACACTAACAGCATTAAACTTTTAAGAGTAAACTTTTCCCTCTGCACAAACTTACACTGCAAGGAAAGGAGGAAGCAGAACCATTTCCACAGCCAAATCTGTTCATTTTGTTGAAGTCCCTGGGTCGGACTGCACATTAGTGTTGGAAAACACTGTCCAGGGAACTCTGAAGCCGTGCTTATCTCTAAAGCTGGACGCATGATTTGTTTTTATGCACTGGGTCAACCTAAGGACTATGTACAACTTATCTGTCTCCTCAGCAGGAACTAAATTATAAGGCTCTCTTCAGCTGACCTTGCTTCTTTTCCCAGTTTCTGGCTGTTCATGAACCATCTTTAATTTCCCATCTGCCCATTTGCTATTGGAAGTGATTTGGCCAATATTTTTTGTGAAAGACTCTCCCAGACTTCACTTTGCAGGCAAGACTGGAGACAGGAGGATTGGCAAAATGGAAACTGATTTTTTTGGATAAAAATTTCATGTTCTAGGTCCTTAATTTGAGGGAACAACGTAAGAATCAGCTATGTGGGCACACATACTCACCCAGCATGACAGCAGTGCCTCCTGTGAGCATTAAATGGTATTTATATTTAGAGAAAAAAGAGAAGGAAGTGCTGACTTAAGCATGCTCACAAGGACAAGGTTAGTCAAGGGTAACCCAGAAGTCTGGGAGGAGGAGCAGAGAGCAGGAGTGACACCAAAGGGCACACATTTCTCCCTGAAGGCTGTGTGGCTGTGCTGGGACAGCTCTCAAGACATGCCAAGCTAATAGAAAGTGTCCCACCCCAGACCTGTACAGCATCACATTTCACCCCAGACAGCAGTGAGATGATGGACATCACCCTTCCCTTTTAAAAGCTTCCATCTCCCAGTCCTCCTAGCTAGGGATATTCCAAGCCTTACTTTGTCATCAAAGACCTCATCACAGTAAAACGTAGCTGGATAAATGATTTCCACTAGGGCCTTGTGTGAGATCACTGAGTTCACTTTTGCTTTTGCATTAAGTCAAGAAATTTCAACCCAGGTATTTAAAGAAGAAAAACTGAAATTCATAAAGAGACACTCACGAGGCTTCACGCTGGTTCCTCTGCTCTCTTCTGTCTACTGCCCACAGGTTCTTGTTTTTGAGTTAGGAAGCATACAACCAAGTTACCTTGGCCTAAATGTATTTGCAGTGTATTGAGATAAAAGTCCAGCTGTAATATAATTGAAATTAAGTGGGGTAATAGGCTCCAGATTTTTAAAAACATATTAAAAGGAGATCTCTCTTTCTCTCTGCTTATTTCTCATAATTACAATATGAATTTAAGGCACTATAAAATTAATAGAACCCTGACTCTGGTGACTGAAGTCTCCTACACAGGCAGACAGACAGCCTGTCCCCGCCTGTGCCCTCCAGCTGTGACTGTAACCCTACACACGATAACAATGGCTTTACCTCTAGGCAATCTCATTTATTGACCCTTTAAGACAGATGTTAAAAGACCAATTGAAACTAATAATGTGTAATGCTTTTCGTGAGCTCAAACCTTGACCATACACAGAAGATTTTAAATTACTCACCTCATTACATGCCACAGAAAAGCTGTNACACACACATCTACACACACAGAGGGAGATTTGCAAGCTGGAAGTGCAGATATGGTAAAGTCACCTTTAGCTTATGATGGGTATGGTTTGGTTTCATGTTTTAGGGAGGTTTTGGTAAACTTCAATAATAAAACCATTATTCTTGTTCCATTTCCTTGCAAGACATTTTTGGCCTGATGCTGGTGTCCGAGCAGGCCAGGGCAGAGTGGGCCACAGTCTGGAGATGTCACAGCCACTGTCCCATGGCCCTGGGGCTCTGAAAAGGATGCATTGTGCATCTAGGTCCACTTAGGAAAAAAATCTGCTTTCTGTGCTCTCATTTCACAAATAGGTGTGGTCGTAGCTGGAAGGCAGTGGCTGCGTGTTATGAATGCAAGAGGGAGGAGATGCAAAGGGAGGCTCCTGTGAGCAGCTCCTGCAGACGAGCCCTTGTGTCCAGCCACGTACCTGTGATCCGTACAAGGGAACCAGATCTGTGCACTCAGGCACATTCACTCAAGTGTGGGATATGATATAATTATCGCCAATTAAATCATTTTCCCTAAGATGCTTTTTAGAAATCAAGTTGTTACTTATTCATCAGGCTGTCAGTAAACACAGCTCTCTCACATACAACATGTTTAACTTCTGCTCAGGTTACATTACTTGAACACAATCTTCATGGTAATTAATGACACCTTATCAGTTCCCAAGTTTTCCGGACCTCTGCAAACAAAAATAATAATTGAGGGAATTTTCCTTTACCCATTTGAGAATGGGAAGGCCTGGTTAGTTTGTTTGCTTTTTACTTACTATTTCTATATTCAATACAACTTCTACAGGCTGGGTGGGAGTCACTCTGACCCCAGTCCTGGGAATGCTCAGTCATGCCAGCACCTTCAGGGTTAGGGAACAGAACACAAACAAGAATTGAGAAGTTCAGCTTTACAGAGTTCAAGGCTTGCTTTGCTAGGTGTGCATTTGAAACTGATTCCTGTTCCTTTCACAAATATATATATGCTCATTTTAGGTCACAAACATACTTATTTTTGTCAGTACATACATATCTATATATACACATATATACACTTATCTGTCCTGTAAACACATACAAGTGAGCCCTGGGCCTGCAGCCCAGCTGATTGCAGTTCTGGGGGTTATGTTAGTTCTGGCTCAGTTTTCTGAAGTTATGTCTACACTTTTCCCTTGCATCAGGCAGTTCTTGCAGAGGCACTTTGTTGTAGTCAGATGAATAATGATGTATTGCCTGGCCCGGAAATGTCAAGTGGAGTGGTGAGAAGTGCATTTTGTGATGTTCCTGGCAACAGTATCACTAAAATCCAGTGTGCAAAGCTGAAAGGCTGCCTTAGCCCCTCTACAACCTGGGTTTGTCCACAGCATCTACCATCTAGGCCCACTTTAATTCATCACAAACAGCTTCTGTCTCTATCCTAAAAAAGTCATGGAGCTTAAACAATGTTATTTAACCTCCCGTGCCCTCTCCCCATATTTTGAACAGTGCCAAACACCCGTAAACTCATTCCAAAAAGCCACACGTTACCCAACCAATGCTGCCTAAGGAAAGCATTCAGGAGTGTTTATGGGGCAGCTGAAGTGTAATGATTTAGTAGATGTTTATAAATGTTTATACTGTACAGATTAACATTCCCCAGGGGGCCTGTAATGAAGAGAGTGCTCCAACTGGAATCAAACCAGCCAGCCTGGGCTGAATGAGCATGAATGAATCCTGCTGGCCTACCCTCACGAGCTGTTTACTCAGTTTGAACGGATTTCCTCCATCCATGCTCCTTTGGCATTTTATTTCGGGAGAGGCAGTACAGGAATCTGGTCTCAGAAGGAGCACAGTCTGGAAACATGTTAGAAAATCCAGCCCATCACTTGGATCATAGGAATTACACACAAATTGCACTAGACAAAAGAACAAAGAGCCCAACCCTTGGGCCATGGAAGTGGAGGCTGAAACTCCCGTTGACTTCAAAGGGAGCTGGGTCTCTCTCTCAGAACCCAGTTTTCAAACATCATTTCTAAATGTAAACACTGAAAATCATATTGAAGTAGCCAAGCCCTGCTACTGGGCCTTGGCACTTACAATTTGTTTTGCATTAGACCACTACGGTTAAAAAATGTGACTTCAGGTAGTGAGATGTGCTGTTGGCTCCCGGCAATGGCTCTTGAGAGAAACACTGGTGGGCAGCTTCCCCAAGCATCTCCCTGAAGGTGATGGACATCTTTCATTCAGAGTAAATGAAGGAACAACTTCAGTTTGTTGGCTGATGGCTCAAAGAGTGAAAATATCTGTTCCTGGTACTGGCTGCATGAAATGGGTTTCAAATTGCCATGGGTTTAACAACATGAACACCAAACTCAAAACTTAAGGCTGGGAACTGGTGGATGAAGCGGGGCCTGCCTTGGTGCCTCAGAAGCAGTAAGCAAGCAGGTTTTAAAAGATCCTAACAGCAGTGATGACTGGGAGAAGTATGAGAGGAAGATCATTCTTTTGGGCATGGTGCCAAGTGGAAAAAAAATCAGCCTTTGAAATCACAAGTAAAGAAACAAACCCCTCTGGATTTCTGCTGTGGTCAGGAGAGTAGGATTCTTGTACATGACACATGTATATACTCAGAGAGTGAATCATCTCAAGGGGGCCAGGGAAGGGTGGGAAGAAAATAGAAAGGATCATGGCACGGCCACAGTCAGCATAGGCAAGAAAGAGTGGCCAGACACACCAAGCAGAGTGAACTGTATCTTCAAGAAATCCATATCTCCCATTGCCAGTGGATTTCTGCAGAGGGCCTTCTTCCAGCTGTGCTTTTGTTTTTTTGTTGTTGGGTGGTTTTTTTTGTTTGTTTGTTTTTG
>VYZQ01065130.1:133917-152512 GCA_013400655.1 Mystacornis crossleyi | reverse complement strand
CTGTCATGCGGGCCGTGACTCACACGTGCCCCTGCTGCTCCTCTCCCTCGGACGCAGGGGCCGCGCTTGTGGTCTGGGCTGTGTCAGGAGAAAGGACCTGGCAGGGCTCTCCCCTGTTACACAACCCCGCTGGCCCGGCCCGCAGAGCCGCGCTCCACCCAGGGCAGGGAGCTGCTGCAGGTGGCTCGGGCTACAAAACCCTTTTGCAGCTGATATTTCCTTTCTCCCTTCATTTTCCTTCATCCTCTGCTCCTCTGGAATAACGAGAGTAACCCAGTCAGCTCCTGAGCAATCACAACTTTGTTATAAAAGTCATCTCATAAAAAAGGGATTTTTAGCATGGGTTTCGGTGGTGTAAAATGAGGCTCCACACAGAGCAGAGCTGACACAGGTATGGAGGTCCCTCATCAGTTTTGCTCAATAAATTCACGGCAGAGCTGCTGCCACAGCAGCCTGAGCAGTTTGCAACATTTGTATTTGTTCTCTGGCTATTTATTACTGTGTTTTTCACAAGCCCTTTTAATGCCTCCAGGAGTAATTTATGGGGACAGAATAGCACGAAAAGAGCAGATTCCACTTATTTAAATCTCTGGATGATGAAAATCACATGAGAAGAGCAGGTTTCACATTGTTTCCTCTCCATAAATGGCTTTCTGAGGCAGTAAAAGCCATGTAAAAGCAAACATAAACACTGTACAAACACCAAGATATTCAGGTTTGTTTGGACTTATCCAAACACTGCCCCGAGATTTTCAGGTTTATTCAGGTTTGGGCTTTGTTTTGTTAACTCATTCCATAAAACACTGCAGGTTGTAGTTATTCTTAATATAACCAACTAGATATATGCACTAAAATTTCTTTTAAATAATTTCACTGCACAAGAGGATTACTTTAATAAAAACAATTCTTAGTATAAATCTTTTTACTTTTCAGATTGGTGAGTAATGCATGTGACTGGTGATTCTTTTTCCCGGTTTGTTTTTTTTTTTTTCCCCTCTCTCTTTATTTGGCAGTTCTCACAGCTTCTACTCCAGCACATGAAGCAGACTGATCTGGACACCCAGGATGATCCAAGTTTCCAGCAACCGACATGCTGGTTATTAATTTTATAAAATAAGCAAATTAGTGAAGCATGACTAACAAACTTTTTGATCCAGTGAACACTCATTTGTGCAGTCACATTAGGAATCATAACCTTTTAGTGCTAAGAGTAATAGCAGAGACAAGGAGAGGTCACCAAGTTCCCTTCCTAGGGTATAATTTTGGAGGTATCGCTCAAACAAAAAGTTTGAAATGACATGAAATTTCTAAAATAAGTAGCATTTGCCTGTAAAAGGTAAATTTAAAGGTTTCTTTCCCTTTTTTTTTTTTTTTTTCTTTTTTTAAACCAAAGCTTAGGCCCAATTTGTTTGTCTACAGGGAAATTGAAAATAATCACTGTTTCATGATGTAGCTGGTGTTCAGCTTTACAGTAATTATGACACTGCAGGTTTCATGATACTCTGTTCCTAATTCTGTACTGAACATTATAATTTCAGTATGGTGGAAAGGTATGTTAATGGCCACACTTGTGCAGAATTAACTGATTCTGACTTCTGAATTTTAGTAACATTTTAAGTATGACTTTGCCTTCTGGCTTCTCTGAATTAATGTCTTTTGATTTGGTGAGTAGATGTAGCAGAGCGGGTTGTTCCTTATTAATGATTGTGCAGTTGCATTGAGGTAAAAATCTGAACACTTCCACTTTTTACTCAGGCGATGTTGCTGTGTTTATGAATNCTCTCAGCTTCGTTCCTGGGTTAAAGGAGAATTAAACTGTTCTGGAACTTGCTGGGAAGAGGGGGAGCAGGGGCATAGAGAAGGACAATTTATCTCTAAATTACATTGCTCTTCAGAGTAAACCGCAGAGAGCTGTAATGGGACAAGTAATTTTTTTACATAGTATAATTAATTAGAACCCATAAACCCCAATTAAACAGCACTTTTGAGACTATCAAGTGGTGCATGTTTGAAACTGCAAATATGACAGTATAAGTACGTTTTTATAGCTGGGCACACTCCTCAGGATTATTTTCAGTGCTCTACTAAAATGGGAAATGGCACCAGTTAGGCCCCTGCTAATAAATCGCTTGGAAACAGGCGATATTAATAATCTTTATGGGGGTAGGATGGAAGCCAGATGGGGCAGGGAGGGGAGTGTGAAAGTGGCATAATATATTGGCCTGGAAAATATAATCCAGGCCAAAGCAGAAATGTAATCTTGGTGTGTATCAGAGAGGGCTGGGAATATAAAAGGGGAGGTGATGTCCGAAAGGGGACTCGCCCTGGGAGATCAGAAGGACGATTTCTGAGGTAAGGAAAGCAACATCCTACAAGGTGAGCATGGGCAAGAAAGCAGAGGAAGGAGATGCTCCAGGGGATTTAACAGCCCCTAGCAAGGAAGGGGATTTGTCCCTTGGCCTGTAAATGGGAAATGGCGCTGGGAGCTGCCCTGGCGTCCTGCCCTGGCGGAGCTGCGCGTGCAAGCCCTGGGGCGCGCGTACACGGGCCCCGTGCACAACCGGTGTGAGGAAAAGCTCCCTCTGCCCTCGTTTATTTACACGAGGCCCCACTTGTGTTTGGCTTGGCAGGCGGGAGCCCCGCGCCGTGTGCCAAGCGCTAATTCCCGGCTGCCCCGCGGGCCCTGGCGCGCACCTGACAGTCATTAGCGCCCGGGCCCATTTTGTTCTCACATTTCGGGCGCTGACCCGCAGCCTCGCACGGCTCTGGCAGACACTCCATCACCTCCCTGTCAGCGGCTCCAGCCCGGCAGCCCCTGCCCTGCCAGCGAGCGCGGAGCTAATGAGGGCTGGGGAGAGGCCTGCACCTTCAGAGAGACGCCCCTCTTCGCACGGAGAGCAGCGGACACTCCGCAGAGGCCTCCTCGCTCCTTAAATTATGACTTTGTTCGGGTTTGGAATATTTTATCCTTCAGAAAATAGCAATGCAGCGTGATAAGTAAACAACTGGTGACAGCTGGGCCTCGGTGGCAGAACCAGACATTAAATTCCAGCATTCCCGTTCAGCTGTACAATGCTCCTCATGCTAGTTGCTCCCCAAAAGGGACATCTTTATCTTATCAGTCACTCAGAAAATTCCTCCAGTCACCTATCAACATAAGAAGAACATTTAATCTAGAAATGCAGAAAAATATACTTTCAGCTGAAGGAGAAATAGAGGGAACAGCTTGTCTGGGTAGAAAGCGTTGCGGCAAAGACTCGCAACACCCATGGGAAGATATGGGGAGGACTTAAGAGCATCGAGGAGATAAGAACTTTCTGCAGAAATGCTTTGCTTTACATGTTATGCTCTGTGGAGGCCTGCAAAGCGCTGTCACATTCTTCATATACATGGGGAGGCTATTCAGCTCTTAGTTTTTAAGAGTCCATTTACTGAATTAGAGAATCTTATAAATATTTGCGTTTCTGAAGTCTTACGCCAATTTACATGCACTGAGACCCTTAAGCTTTCTCACCAACATAAATTATTCTAAGATCTGACTCCTTACCAGCTCTAAAGACAGTCAGTTTAGTTTGATAGAGACATATCTTTTCTTTCTATCTACTTTGTGCACAGTTTTCTCCATTTAATATCAATGGGGACAGAGACTCCATTAAGTCAGCAGTCAGTCCTATGTTGCAGGCAAGTTCTGGACTAAGTTCTTATGAACTTAAAAGGAAGGAATAGGAGACTTAAATCACTGGAGAGCTCCAGATTTCCATGAGAGAGAAGAGCATTATAATTTTTTTCTATGTCAGTCCAAGGCAATGCACTTTTCAGTGATCCCTTACTATAATTTATTTTTTAAAAAGCAGAAATTCCAAACAAGCAAAGGCTGATTTTAAATTTTTCTTAGAGGCTTTTTTCTCTGGAGCCTGAATTGTCGAATGTGTGGTAATTTAGCACAAGACCTTATAGTCAGATCTACAGTTGTAGATCTAATAAAATGCTTATACCATGTTTTCAGATATTGCAAAAGCAGTATTTTGTCTGAAATATATTGAGTAGATGCTGATATTGACATTTTTTCCTAAGTCTGTGTAGTTCACACACAGCTTGTCTACAAGCCTTGTACTTCAGGTCTCACTTCCGTGCTCCTTAAACTGCTGGGCTTTTTGGAGGATAATTTCCCATTTGAAAGTTGAGGCACTGGTAGAGGAGACATAATGCATAGAAATGAAAATGAACCTGAGCATGTACAAGCTGGGATGATTTAATGTAAAATATGTAAGGTTCTTGCTCCAACAGCACAAAATATAGGTTTTATTCCTAATATAGGTTTTATTTTTCTTAGTCCAAAAAATACAAAGGTGCTCTGCACTGTACAAGGCATAGTGAGATGAAGAACCCTCTCCTCGATTTAGGCAACAGACATGGCAAGAATAATCTGTCTGGACACTGCAGAACTGGACATTTAGTAGAGATTCATGCAGACACAACCAGGGTCACCACATAGTGAAGGAAGGACAGAAAAACTGCCTTAATCTTAAATCCTGGTTTAGATATTTCAAGAAAAAAACCCCCACATTTAAAGGAAATTGGAAAGCTGTGACTGCAACAGACTCATGGTCTAGTTAGTTAGGGGGTAGAGGCATGAAGAATATCAGCAACCATCAACAGAATGGCAAATGCCATTTGAATAGACATGTGTCATTCCTGTACCGCAGCCAAGTGAAACTACAAACACTATTAAAAGTATAAAGAGGCTTTAATTTACATTCCTGCTAAGGCATCTTTCTGTTGCCAGAATATTGCTAGTGGGCTTAGTATAAATGAGAATCTGGCCTTAATATTCTCAAACAGAGAAGTGAAATACACAGACATATTGACTCGGATTCGCATGCTCTGTTCTGTTAACCCAAGGTATCTGCACGGACCAAAACTGGCAGGAAGAATATGAATTTGTACCTACAGTGCACAGCAGCTTCAGTGAGCACAAATGAGCTAAAGAGTCACCTCCTATGACAGCAAAATCTGCCCTGTGGAATCATAAAGGTTGGAAAAGACCTCCAAGATCATGGAATGCAACCATTAACCCAGCACTGCCAGGTCCACCATTAAATCATATCCTGGAGTATGCATTTAAACATTTTCTGCACACTTTAATATTGCAAATTCCCTTTATTTTTAGCATCGCATCCCCCAGCCACACACCACACAACTCAAAACACTGCCTACTTCACTTTACCCCTGCCATGGCAGCAATCTTGGTGCTAAATTCATAACTCCAACATCCACCTAAACACAAGCCACCCAGGAAAATCCAACATTTAATAGCAAATTTCAGACTTCTAACACAAAAGACAAAAAGCCTTGAATACCAGCAGTGCCTAGGGAGGAAGTTGTGTCCTTTGCTGGAGAGAAGCACAGCAATAAAGCAAAGGACAGCAATCCCTGCCAACGTGACCAGGGGCAAGACACACCAGCCAGGAGCTGGAGGAGCTTCCTTTTATCACCAGAAGCATCTCTGCACCCTGCCCATTAGCCCAGTTTCAGCTGTGGCCCATTCCAGATGCTCCAGAGCAAGAGGAAAGAACAAACAAACCCACAGGCCAAGTTAAGCATGAAAAGGGGGAGGAAAAAACCAAAACAAAACACCATCTCATGCCTGTGAGGAAGCCCTCGAGCAAAGGGATGAGATGTGTTGCAGGCTCTAAAAAGAGCTTTCCACCAAAAAGAAAAAAATCATCATATGAAAAACACAGGAGGGAAGAAGATATCTCCAAACACATGTAAGCAAAAAGGCTGGGGCTGGGAACGAGACGATCTTTAAGCTCCATTCCAACCAAAGCCTTTCTATGATTCCATGAAAATGGGCAAAATTCTGAGGTGTTTGAAATCAGTGACAAATCCCTCAAAATTTATTTGTGCCAAGACTTTGAGGTGAACCCATTTAAGTAGATTCCTACATTTGTTTCTAAATATGAGATGTGTAGCTCTTGAAATGTCTTCTTGGGATGTGTTAATTTTGATAGGAAAATGAAAGGTGCTAATTTGTCCCTGTCGCCGTATAATATTAAACAGTTAAATGTGGGCTGATTTTGGAAAGAGCACATGGCAGACACACTTAAAAAAAATAATTCAAAAGGTACTGAAAGAATAATCTTTTCCAAATCTGTCAACAAGATTCTATCCACTGTTCCTGGCAAGAAATCTAGCTTAATTTGGTAAAACAATCACTTTTGCTCTCCCAAACATTGTAAAACAAGTGGGGTCATGGAAAGAAAAGTGGAAACCCTTGATAAATACTCAGGGCTGTGCTGCTGTTATCGTGGGGTATTTCCAAGGACCTGTACAGGTTTTAAAGGTACAAGTGAACGAGGAGGGCAGGAGGGAGCTCAGACTGCAAGGGCTGAGGCACTGCAAATTCAATTCACTGCGTGGTTTTGCTGTGAATGCTTTTCCAGCTCTCACACCGCTACATAGGATGTAGCATCATAATGATGTCAACTCTTGGACCAAAGAACAAGCTGATTTAAGTTTTATGAGGGGAAGGATGAATACTTTCAAAGGAATGGTGAATCGAATAATACAGAACTGGTAGGATCACAGTTCAGGGAACTCATGGCTATGCTTTGAACTATTTTTAGCAAGGTACTGCAAGTTCAGGGCTAGTGAGATGGAAAAGGCCTGCACAGCTCAAGCGAAGCACAGCCTCTCAAAGCACTGACAATTTGCTACCAATTTTGCAGGGAGAGAATCAAGACCTCTCCTCCCTTTCGCTGAAGGTGACTGCTGCAGCAAGGCTGCTCTGTGTGAGTGACTGAGCATCGGAGGCTGTGCAAAGCCGTCCCTGCCTGTGCCCCACCCTGGCACAAAGGACAAACACTCACCTTGCATTCGAATCAGCACACGCCCCTCTCTGCTTTCTTCAGGGTTCTCCAAGGCACAGGGTAGCAGGAGGGTGCAGCAGAAGGATCCAGGCTCCCTCCATCCCTGCCTTGCCTTCAGCAGGGGCAGCCCTTCCTTGTCACACCCCTTCTCTCTCCCGGGGGTGCTGTGACTTGGTCCTGCCCACCCAAGGAGGTACTGGATCGACACGGTTTTAGCCCCAGCATTTTCAATCTGCAGGGAAACAAAACCTCCCTGAAATTCAGGTACAAAAGAAAGCACAGGTAGAGAGGTTTTCAGTCAAAGCCGCTGCTGTTCCTGCAGTTAGAGCAGGCTTTGGAAAGTCACTGCAGATGACTTCTGCCAGTTCTTGCTATGTTTTCCCCTCCTTTAAATGCATACTTGAGAATATCCAGTTATTGCAGATCACCAGCAACACACAAGGAATGGGTTGCTTTATAAGCTTTACTACAATTATGGATAATGTTGGAAATATATACTGTATATTTCCTGTATGGTGGGACTGCTACAAGCACAGAAAATCCACATTGAAGGGGATTTCTATGCAAGCTATGCAGCAGATGAAGATTGTATTGCAAGCTTGAATTACTGATTCAAGCTGCTTCTTTTCCTCTCCCCACCCACTTCTCTAATAGCTTTTAAACTTAAATAGCCATATAAGTTAAAATGTTCTTTTATAGGGTGAAATAAACAGATTTTATGGTTCAGAAACTGCAAGTTTAGAGATCAACACTCTACCACTAATTCATGCAGGTTCAAGCTAAGGAAATGGCTCATTTTCCTCTCTACAGTCTCTGATACTTTTTTTCCTCCAAAAAATCCAAGATGCAATTTAAATTAGATGTTATGAAAACTCTGGATGCAGACAATGCTTTCTCTTGACAAAGTACATCTAGGTTGCTGCACTTCATGTCCTGGATCCCACAAAATCAGAGGAGAATTACTGCTGAAAACTTCAGATTGGCTGGAAATTGGTACAAAACTTTAGAATTTATTGTACATATTATTGATTGGGCCTTAAAGCAAAAATCCAGAAAACACATAACAAAAGAATATTAATTAAAAAAAATCACAAGAAAGCCTTCCTATGCCACTCTGGAAATCTAAAATGTCTTATGACTGCAAATGTAATTTATACTTAAACTTCTTTTTAACTCTGAAAGTGCTGCAAAGAATATTTAGCCCCAGTCCATTCAGTACAATCCTTTCCAGTCGAATAGTAGTAAATACCAGTTCCAGCTGTCCCAGGAAAGCAGAGGAGAAGCAGGACTGAGAAGCCCCATACCTTCTACAACACATTTCCATTACTAGAATTATCCACTGGACTTCATGGGTAACCTTGGCATTCCAGTGAGCCAGGGGAATAACCATGACCCAGAGATGGGAATTCCAGATGCATGTGGAAGTAATTGGAGGGTACAAAACCCCAGGAAGATACAGTTTGGAAAGCTTGGTATGCTCTGAATGCATAGAAACTTATTTTCAAACCAAGGAAGAGAAAGAACTGATTCTACTGAGCAGTGGGAGACTCTGCCTAAATAGTCTAAAGAAAAATTGTGGTGCCCTGATCATTTTATCAGAAAAATTACAGTGATTAAATTCCATTTGTCCATCTATCTGTTTATTCAACCCTCATCACTATGATTTTTGAGTGTCACATATATCCAGTAACAGCAGGGGCATATTTTTCTTCCCATTTATCAGCTACATTAACCAGCATTTAAGTGGTTAAAATGGAGGTTTTGTTTCCAAGCAAAGATAATCCTGTTCCTGAGGACACCCGTAATGGTGGTATATGACAACATAATCAGCAGCACAAGGATATAAACAACTCCCAATTGTCCCAAACCAAAATTTTTGAACATCTTGTTACATTTTTTCCTTAGGCCTTAAAATTACTGAGTTGTTATGGTTGGATGCTTTGTGGTGAATAAATCTAGAATAATTCCCTGGAAAGAGTGAATTGCATCGAAATTCTGTTAGTGCAAAAGACCACAGTACCAAGCTTGCCCTGGCTTTCCCATCCACGGGGAAAAAAACCAGACCATGTTCTCATTGTGTGGGGACAGGAGATAAAGGGGGAGGAGCAGTGGTGATGTGATTTCTAGGAAGTGGGATGCAGCCGCATGGAAAACAGGCAAGAGGGAGAGCGCAATAAGAACGTCGCCCAGCAGTGGGATTTCTTGCACTTTAGCTTCTGTCAAAAGGCCAAATTCCCTGTGCCTCCAGGTGAGTAACAAAACAACTGTGAAAAAACCCCACTGCACATGAACACAACCTGAATGGAATTTGAGAGGATCCATCGGTGCCGTTTCCCACACGAGGTGCTCGGAGGCGCCCATCCTGTCTCAGAGCTCTCATGAGACACAGATAGGAACACGAGATTCTGGGCTAGAAACAGAGATGTCACAGGACACGGCATTCAGATCTGAAGACAGATCAAAGTAACCACACTGAGAGCCAAATCCAAGCTTGGGCTTTGAATATACCTCCAAAACATGGATGTTTTTGGAGCTAGAGTTTGGGTTCTGTCATCCATCTAATCTTGAAATGGGTGGATCAAAGATGTTCAGTCTGAGGCTTAGCAAAGTGCTAACAGATAGTTTTGAATAGAAATGGTTCAGTGAAATGCTCCAAGTGAGAAATAAGTTTGTTGGTGGGCAAGTTGTGAAGTGAAGGAGAAGTGAAACTGGCTGAGGGAATTGCTGCGTACCTATTGATTGCTTTGATATGTTACCTTGTGAGGTTGGATTTATGCGCAACAGGAGCGAAGGAGAGGCACAATATGGTTGAGGAATTGGACCAGAAAGTTGGTAGCAAAGCCAGAAAAGACTGGAAATTAAGAAGGATGCCCAGTGGTTTGAGCGCTGGCTTGGAAAGCAGCAGCAATCATAGGTTTGGTTCTCCATCCCAAATTTCCTGTATGACCTTGGCCAAGTCATCTAGTGCCTCAGCTTCCAACGACTCAAATGGAGCTCATAAACCTTGTTAAAAAATAAGAAAACTTGTGGGGATGAAGGACCATCTCTCACCCACTGCAGCCTCACAGCTTAGAGGTGGCTGGATAGAATGGTTAAACAAAGGAGACTGGATGGCTTCCTAAATTATTCAAAATAGAATTACAAATATAAAATTATAGAAAAGAACTGCCTGTAGAACACTTCAAGATGTAGGGACCAGCCTGGTTATAGATCTTCCAACATTTCCATGCTTTAAGGAAGCCACACTCCTGTTCAAGCTATAGGAAAAACACGCAAAACATTGCACAGCTCTGGCTGGCACTGGCATTTGCTCTGCAGATGGCACAAGTGCTAACCTTATTTTCTACAATGTTTATGCCAATGTAAAGTGGAAATAACTGTAGGAATTAATCCTGACATACATATGTGTGACATCTGGCCACATCAACACTACCATTTATTCCAGAGCGTGCATTTTCCTGGCCACCATTTTTCAGCCTACCTTAGTCAACTGCAAAAACATTTTTGGCCAGTACAAAATTTTGACCTGATGTCTCTGTAGACCTGAAAGGAATTTCCCCTTCAACACACATGATCTTCCATTAAGCAAAGCCAGTTCCATGATTCCTGGAAGAATTAAGTGGTACAAATACCCTGTAACTCTGGATCCTTGCAGTTAATGCTCTGGTCTCCTTTTAAAGGACAAGAAGTTAATTCTTTCACACCTAGTACTGGTCGGTCATTTGGGGACAGAGTTACCACTCTGTGAATAAAGGTACATTCCTAAATAATTCAAAATCTCAGATGCTGTTTATTCTTCTGCTCTAACTGACCAAGTGTTATGCAAATTTTAGAGCGAAAAATATGCATTCAGCCTTGCAAATGGAATTACAGCCTAGATAGGTTGCTGTTTTCTGGAGAAAACAAAAGATAAACATTTACTAATCATAGAGAGTTTTCTCCTGCTGTTACACACATTCACTTCATCAACAGTGACAATAAGAGAGGGCCAAACATTTCTACTCCTGTATCCTCCCAGCTTGGCCCATAGCACTTTCTGAAGAAGGATTTTTCTTGAGGCACAGATATCTTTAATGGAACAACACTCTTGGGCAAATGTTAGCTAGGGTATAGAAAGGAAGCAACCACTTAAACACCTACAAATTAGAAGTTGAATTTCTACTTGTCGTGGGGTGACTTTATGCTGTTATATCCCCTCTCACCGGTCTATACCCAGACATGATTTCTGTGCCTTTAAACGGAGCCCGAGAGAGAAGAGAGGAAAAAACCCCAGTTTTTGTGCTTCAAGGACATAGAGATTAGGGGCTTGTTGCTGCTGAGAAACAAGGAAGCCCCTTCCAGGTTTTTTTCTCGGCTCTGGTTCTTCGGAGAGAGAGAGAGACGGAAAGGGATTTTTTCCTTTTTTTCCCTGGGACTTTGGCTTTTTTTTTTTCCTTTTCTTTTCTTCTGGACTTTTTCAGAACATCAGAACTTCACCGGGGGACTTTCCACCAGCTTTGGGCGGCGGGGGACCCCCACTCCCATCTGGCTCTACGGGAGAGGAGAGGAACCACACCCACAGAGACTTTAAATTCTTTCAGGTTTCTCTCCACAGCGAGAGGTTTCATTGTTTAGCTTTATTATCCTTTACCTGTGTGTTTGTTAAATAAATAGTTTTACCTCTTTCACTTTCCTTCGAGGAAATAAGTTTATTTTTCCTGAACCTGGTGGGGTAGGGGTGATTTGTAACCTATCCTCTCTCTCGGAGGATTTATTTCTAAATTTGGCTAAACTAGGACACTGCTAAAAGCCAAGTGAATGTTTACATTAAAGGTCAATCTTGATAAAGATATTTGCACAATAAAAACAATGAAAATAATCAAATTGATCGGTAAAATCAGAGCAATGACAATAATCAGCAGCAGAGACACATAAAAAAATTAAAACTGAGCTTACAACAAAATATGGATTTGAAAATAATTAGAGGTTGAAACTTTTCCTCCTCCTAATTATTCCTTCCAACTGTGATTTTCAAACTTCCATTCAGCTGCTACTTAAGCCCGATGGCTCTGAAAACTCCTGGCTGCCTGGTACACCTACGTTAAAATTCCCCAGAATCCGACATGGTGCTTCCCTTCCAGTACACAACTGCTCTGCTTGGAGAGGGCAAAGCTGCTGCCTTCCTGCTGGAAATGTAAAGGCAAATTGTGGAAAACAAGGGTTATGTTCTAAACCTTGCTCACTCATTGTTTTACGCTTCTCCATCTTGGGAATGCAGCTCACGTTGATACGTGTAACTGGGAGAAAATGCTCAGGTCTAAAACTTGCAGTTTCCTGCCTCCTGCGGGAAGGTCACTCAGCAAAGACATCCAGGTCCGTGTATGTCTCACACGTGTGAACATGGTATTTTCCTCTTCCAAGCAACGTCTGGCTGAAAACCATGGAAACCTCTTAGGCCACAGAGACATCAAGATGCATCAGAGAACATTCTCACAAATTGCATGTATCTTTTTGCACAAGCAAAGCACAGTTTGCTGCTTCCCTCAGTAGTGTAAACATTCCTGTACAGATTATACACCTTATTAATTCTAGACCAGTGAACTTTCCTCTGAGTTTATAACAAAGTGTTACATTATTAGTCAGGCTTCCCAGCAACATTTGATAAAAATTGTGTTTTTATTGCTGTAAAAAAAATACAAGGCGAGTTAAATGTTCAGGATTTTCTTATAAAATATTTAAGTTTATAAACTGTTGCAAACAGGCTGGTGTTTATATAATATTCACAGACATCTGTAATGCCTCTCATGAAAGCTAATGTATAAGCTCTTAGCTACTGCAAAAGGGTTTTAAAGATGCTCTGCCCATCTTAAAGTGTAATTCTACATAGTCTGAAGAGCTACTTTGATAACAGTTTGTTTTGAGCTTAATGTTTATTCCTCCCACTGCTGTCTAGGCTGAAATTTGCTTACTTTATGAGTGAGGGCCCCAGTGCATTTAAAATTTAAATACCTGACTGGGACACACTTACTCAGCAGAAAGCACACACATGCCTAATTTCAGGTACATGCTTACATCTTTTATGTCTCAGGACTCAAATCATATGCCCACATTATTTAACAGACAGAAAAGCCGTTGGGAATACAGACATTTCTGAGGCAGAAGAATGTAATTCCCAAGGGAAAGAAGCTCTAATGACTTCTTTTCCACATATTGCCCAATTATCTACCACTACTAAGAAACAACTGCTGTTTCAGGTTCTGAGTTGTTGTAATTCTTGTTGTGTGTTCCTGTAGATATTTTATTTCTGCCGCTAAAATAAATAATAAAGCTTATATAATATAATATAATAAATGAGACTACAAGCACACAACTGCTCCTACATCCAACAAAATGCCAAGCAGATGGAAGAGTCTTCTCCCCCCATCAATAGACTGCCAGGTATCATATTTGTGCCTTGTGACATTTTGATGTCAAACACCAGGAAGAATCAAGAAGATTTATAATTCTGAGTGCCTTGTTTAAAACTGAACAGTGTCAGAGAGACTCTCCTTGGGTTTCTCCTTCAGCTCATTTAGAGGCAGCAGAGCTGATGCAAGAAGACTGTAAGTCTCGACCGCACAGCCTGATGCCAACAGCTGACCAGCACAGTCTGAAGAGAGTCGTGGCATTCCCCTCAAACCTATTTCCACTGCACATCAAGTGTAAACTTGGATCAAATGTGGTTCTGAATCCAAAGGCTCACAGTGAGAATCTCAGGTTTCCCTCATCTGGCTCCACTCAATGTCTTCAGAGCAGTGAAGCCCAGCCATGACTTTATGGCTTCTGCAGATGGAGCATTTGCAGCATTTCATATTTGAAAAGGCCAAGTGGTTGGTGATCAGCACCAAACCACCAGCTCCACTGAATGACAGGATTTGTGCTCTCTCACACCAGTCAGACTGGAAAGCAGCAATGCAAAGTCCCACAGCAACATTTACTATTAAGGAGCAATTTCCATATCTACGTCTTTCTTCCCATAACTGCATTTTCTGAGTTCCAACACAGCTGATTGCCAGGTGATGGTCAGAGCTGTGAGCTCACATCAGGGCCAAGCACTTCTCACACATGCATCGGGGCAGGGGAAGACAGCCACAGGCTGCATGGCAACTCCAGATCTGAGGAGCAAGAACAAGCTGCAGGAATGGAGCAGATGAACTGTAAGCAGGTCCAAGAATCTGAAATGGGGATCACAGGGGTGCCACACAAGTAGACCTCATGAAAGAAACGGCTCTGAAATTCCGTCAGATCTATGACAGATCTACGAGTTCCAGGCTTGGGACCTGATGGAGAAAAGTTGCCAGTAGCTCACTGTGTACTGGATAGATAAGGTGCACACTGACCATATCCCCTGGTCCTTTCCCCATCTTTACCCTGGCTGTGCTGGGACTTTGACCATCTAAATGTAATCATAGATTAATATGGTGGGAGTCAGTCAAGTGCTACAAGTTTTAAAACTCACCTATCCCGGTCAAAATATTGATTAAAGGAACACAAAATATGTCACCAGACTGTTCCTCTGGGCAGCCATACTTGTAAATAAATACAAGTTGTGAAAGTAATGGAGCAAGGGCAGCTATAGGATACATTGGGAGAATATCTTTCCCCTCTACAGCACACAGATGATTCCATTCTCAGAGCTTTTCATGTTTATTTATGATGGCTGATACATAGTTTGTACTTGATTTTAAGGGAAGTTACAATGAGGAGTAATTTAATGGGCTGTTTTCCAGGAAACATATGGCAGAGCTGGTATTCATCAATGTGGAGCACACGTGACAGGTTGTCTGATGGGAGGGGAAAACCTGCACTCGACTCGAAGTGCATTCAGAGAAGATTTAAAAGAGAAACTAGATGTTCTTATATCCTACTCTGTTACTCAAACAGTGCCCAAAAGTAACTCCAGCCTGCTTTTTCTTCTTTACATCACCTTCCTTTCCAGAGTGTGAGGAAGTATTTGGCATCTTCTGTTGTCTGCATCCCGTTCTCATAGATAACCTGGGAATTTTCTGTTTTAACTATATTACATACTATAGTCAAAAATGTAGGGGACTGGAGCTGTCCTCTGTGTATTCCCCCACAGCTGTTCTCCTGTGAAGACCAGATTTTGACGTCGTTCCTCTGCTCAATTTACAGGATCTATGATCATGGCAGGGAAGTTCCATAGTACTAAAAGGCCTAAAGCAACCCCAGGGCAAGAGCTCTTACCCTGTGAGAAACCTTTCAGAGTCCTTAATGGTTTTTTTTCATGGTTTCTACTCCTGTGTCAGGTGTAAGCAAATTATTTTTCCCCATCATTGGACAGATCTGTCACTTTATTGGGTCTGTGTCCTTGAGAAAACTCATCCTCTACAGTAAATGCAGAAACACCTAATTCCTCCCTAAGCTCTTGCAGAGTGACAGACGGAGCCAGTGCAGCAGGTCACATTTCTGCTAAACTCACACAAACAATATCTCCTTCACAGATCCAGCCCTTCTGGAGCTCCTTCTCCACCCACATCTAAATAGCCTCCTTTAGAGCTTTGCAAGCCAGGCCTGGGCAAACTGACAGGTGCCCTCTGCTACCCTTTACACACTCGAACATCTCTGGTATCTACACACAGTGGCCAGAGAGGTGCCCCCTCTTTAGGTAGGTAGATGGCATCCAGTTCACAGAGCAACACAGAACAGCAGAAATACCTGCACAGACAAACAGCTGTTCTCAAAGATCCTCTGTGCAATGCTAATGGCACTGAACATGACCTTCAAAAATTCATTGGGTAGTATATTAACTCTGCTCAAAGCATGAATTTAGAGAAGAAGGGGAAAAAACCCCAAAAAACATCAGGACTAAAGAGCTTTCCTTTTCAGGACAAAGGTATTCTGGTAAATTGAAAAACTTTCTCTTTTAAAATAAATTTAAATAGTTATAAGCGAGGAACAGCCTGAAAATATTCCCTTCCCTGCCCTTTTTAATTTAATGAGGGGCATTAGTTAACACTGCCAATAATAGACTGTTGTGGTAACTCATCACTACCACTACAACCCAGCTGTAATCAGACAGAAAGGTACCAAGGGCTGGCCAGTGCAATCATTATCAGATTGAGATTATTCAAAGAAAGGAAAAAAAAGAGCAAGAGGTTTTTTGTTTTTTTTTTAAAGGAACCTTTGTTTATTTGATTAACTCTTTGCCATCTATTTTAATTCTTCCCTCTTCATGTAGTCATTTTCCACTCATCTCTCCCAGCTCCCCTGCTTGCTTTGCTTAGCAATGCACTTCTTACAAGTACATGAAAACTATTCCAATGGTACCAATCATGCATATTCTCCAAAGGCAGGCTTACCCTAAAAAGCACTCAGAGTCAGAACAAGATGCAAGACAAGTGGATCCAGCAAATGAATAGGAGGCATCACAGTGAGACAATTATGATGAATATAAATAAGCTGGCGAAAAGAAATATCATTTCACTGAAACATGCAATTTTGCTGAACCCAAAATCATTCTTGGAGACAAATCTGTCTTCAGAGAGCTTTCAGGATGAGGATTTTTGAGGTTACGTCAGCTGTGATCAGAGAGCAACATCCCAGATATTTAGACTGAGTCTGTCCTCATGCTGCAATTGCAAATCTTGAATGTGAGAATTGCCATTATCTGACCATCTCACAGTGCAAAGTCCATAAGAGCCATTTTTGGGAAGGAGAATGTTTTTAAAGCCAGTTAGTCCACACCCTCTCTTGCTTTTATTTAGAAGTCACTGTGCTGCACTAGGTAGAAACACCTGAGCCAATCCAGCATGAGGCAGCTGGAGTACAGAGAGCAGCACAGACCCGCTCAGCTGCCCAGGGCCATCCGGTGGAGATCCCCACCACTGGATACTGCAGTGGGGGCAGCTCGGGCAGGTGCCTCCATGCAGGACTGCACAGCCTCCCCTGGACATCCACAGCATCCCCTGGACACCCACAGCCTCCCCTGGACATCCACAGCATCCCCTGGACACTCACAGCCTCCCCCGGACACCCACAGCCTCCCCTGGACATCCACAGCCTCCTCTGGACACCCACAGCCTCCCCTGGACACTGCACACACCTCTGTGCTTTAGCCTAAACAGGCAAAGCTGTAACAGCTCGTGAAGCACTGCACATTTCTGACATGGTCAGAAATAAGTCAGACCAATCTGATCACCCAAACACTGCCAGTAACTCTGGTTAGCAGTGATCTACAGGATGAAAACCATCCAGGAATATACAGCAGTTTTGAGGGGTTTATTGTGGGTTATTTCTTTTCCTTTTTTTTTACTTTTTTTCCCATTAGGGAATTACTCATCTTTCCAAACTGATACTAATTGGCTCACAGCTCCACGTACATTGTCAAACTGCTGGTCAGCTGGTGGGCACACCGTGCTTTCCCAGCAGATTTCTTTCACAGCTGGATTTGCCATCTGAAAGGTCCTTCCCATTTCCAGCTCTGCAATCCTTCCAGGCAGAAGGGAGCAGAGGAACAGACAGATGCCTTTCCACAGAGATGTAACAACCCTAGCAGGTTCTCAGCATGTCAATAACAATCTAATCAGGCTGCATTACACTGAGGGGAAAATGAGGTCTCTGACTTTGCCAGAACACTTCACACATCCGCTTGCTCTTACAAACACATACAGCACACTCCAGTTTCCAGATGCAGATAAGGATAACCACAGCGTGGAAAACAATCCAAGAACTAGTCTAGCCAACTCCTAGCTGGACCTCAGCCTCTTTCCACCTTCTCTCCTTGCTCTGGAATAACAATCGCTGCCTGTAAATTTAATGAAATTTCACAGACAACTGCTGTGTGTTGATGTCGCAGACAGTGCCCTGCTGCTCTGAGCATACCCAGGAAGGCTGTCCCACCTTGCCTCTCCCCCTGTCCTGGTGTAATCACAGGGAAACCTGCAAACCTAGCTATGCCCAGGAAGCAGGAATTTATCCTGGAAGAGCCCTGATGGCACCTTGAGAAAGAACAGCTGCAAGGACCTCTCCTCCCTACATGGGCAACCAATTGTACAGAAATGTCCTGCAGCTCACCAAAAAATAGTGCACCAGGATTTTCTGTGCAGTCCAGCTCCTGCCAGAGCTCCCTCCCTGGGCACAGCTGATTAAAGCTGACCTAACCCTGACTGTATAACTGAGGCTCTGATCTTCAGATGACCGTAGTTAACCTGATTTAGTCACTGACTTGTGAATCAGAGAGAAATGAACCACCCCAGACAGCAGAGCTGCTTCTCCACTGTGCTCCAAGGCAAGGACTCATACCCAGTAGCAATCTGTTTTTGTGGGAAAAGAAAGAAAAAAAATTATAAAACAGCAAAATAATATTCTGAGTCCAGACTCACTGCCTGCAGGAAGGAGGAGGAGATTTTTTTCTTTCCTTTCCTGGAAAGTTACCTAAAGAAAAAAAAAAAAAAATAGGGAGGGAGAAAAAAATTACTAGCTCCAGTGAATGAAAAAGAACCTTTTAGTCCAAACTCCTCAGTCAGGCCATCCAAATTCCCGGTTGCCTTGATCTCTTTTCCAGCCAATGAGCTCCTCTTACGCTCTGACTGATGGTGTTGTATATTTAAAAATGTGTTTATTCTGACAATTTGCTCCTCTTTTATGTAAAAGTACAGGCAAGCAACTCATCCCCAAGCCTCAAGGAAAAAGCACAAACCTTGGCTGCTAGACTATTTGGCTCCCTAAAGACTGCTGATTCTCGG
>VYZQ01065130.1:103049-131764 GCA_013400655.1 Mystacornis crossleyi | reverse complement strand
CTGATACGAAATCATCCACTCTTAGTCCCTTCACAAGTTCAGTTCTCACCAAAACCCACATCAGATAATGTTTGGTTGCTCCCAGAACAGTGACCTTGTGGTATAGCTGCTGGAGGGCAGAGCAGATGCCACCCTATTTCATACCCCTGTGACCAAGCCACCAGCTCCATCCCAGCTCCGTGAACTTCACGGAGAGAGAGGGAGGAGGTTAAAATGCCCGGCAGCTTGCCATTCCCAGGTACCACAGACTGGCCATTCTGAGAACTCAGCAGATACAGATGGAAATCGCTGATAGAAAAAGAGACATCAGACAACACAGAGATCGCTCTTGGTGACCTGAGTCTCAGCTTGGCAGTGTGAGGGGCTTCTGTGCATTGGCACTGAATGAAAATAGCTCTCAGTACTGCTGAAAATGATCTTAACCTTTGAAAATAACAGCAATGATTGTGAAAGAGGTGACAAGGTTGTTCTGGATACTCTAATTGTAAAGTGCTGCCATTTTCCTGCCTCCTCTGGATATGGCACTGCAGTTAATCAGAATTCAATGATAAATAGTGCTGGGAAGGACAATGGGTTTTATTTGCTCTAAGCAGAGGACAGTCAGCAGAAAATCCATGAGGGGCTGTGAGGCTGACATCAGCCTAACCTGGCACATAGGCACATCACAGGATTTCAGCATCATCAGGAGCAGCAACCACCACATTGGGAGCTGCTGAAGCCGTGCTCACAGCTCAGCAGCCTGCAGGGCTCTTCCATACCCCACCAGCAGACCTCAGCAATGGGGCTGAACTCAGATGCTTTAGCAACAGGCAGTGCAGAAAGCCCAAAGGATGACTGAATATGAAGTCTTTCTTTGGAAGAACAATGGAAAAATCATCCAGCCGGGATCTGAATGAGTAACTGGTCCTGACACCTGAACTACCAGCAATCCCAAGGGCTGCTTTAAAAAGAGTAACAAAATCACAAGATTTGTCAGCAGATTTTCATTATGAGGAAGCTGAGGTCAACTATATTTCTAAATTAATTTTCTAGTACATCTTGGTTAGACTTTAGGTAATAGTCCCTCCTCCCCCTCCCCCCTCCTTTTTAATAAGTACAATTTACTAGAGTTGCATAAAAATGAGTAATACATTAGTTTCACTTAGACCCAATATGAAATGAGTCATTTCTTCCCAGCACATGACCAGGCTGTTATGTCTCTCCTAAGCACACCACAGAAAGATAAAGATGTTATTTTTTGCCCATAAACAGGCACAGTAAATCAACTGATTCTTTGAAGTGACAACGAGTTCACCTCCCGAAAAGGTCCATTTGAAGTGCACCTTTCCCTGTCGTACCCACATCCCCACAGCTGAGTCAGGCCCTGGGAAAGGGGCACATACTTTGTTCCCAGACAAACCATGTCTATCTCCCCTGGCTGACAAGGGGGGGAAAAAAGTCTCTTTGACAATGGGGCCCCAAAGGGAATAAACATGGTACCTTTATTTATAGATCCAAGGCTTGATAACCTGATCACTACATACTCCATCCTCTCCAGGCTTTGAAAAAACTGTGTTTATTCTCTCCCTGTTTGGGGCTTTTCTGCCCCTCTCATCTTTGCAGCTCTCTGCCTCTCACACACACTCCCTTTAGGAAGGTGGTGTGTTCTGACTGGGACTTTGAGGTGCAAAGTTTGTGGAAATAACACGATGGCATTGAAACTGCTTTTCTGCCTTCCTCAAGCTCAGCTTTGCCTTTTGGCTTTATCCTTTATGTTTGAACTAGAGGGAACTGCACAGGCCAGGGATTCCTTATCTTCTCATAAATTAGGCTCAATATAAGAAAACCTGGCCAACCAAACCAAGACAGTTGTTGTCTCTTAAAACAGAGAAATTTGTATTTAAAACTAAAAATGCAGCAGAAAAAAAACTCTCCAGTACAGGGCAGAGCCCTTTGGCCTTTGTGCCTCCCACCAAAAGCAAAGAGGGTATTTGGCATCCACGAATAATAGGGAGGGAGGCAGTGCTCCCAGGAGCTCAGCAGCATTTGGGAGCCAGTGCCATCACAGGAGCACCAGACCTGGTTGCTTCCATATCCCAAATCATTGTCCTCACACACTGGCAGGAGGGATCAACCCTACCTTGGCTCTGTAGTGGCAACAACACTCCTGCAAAATCTGTCAGGTTACACTGAAATCAGGGTGGATTCACTGAATTATTATTTTTCTTTGCTAAATTCACCTCTGACCAGTCCTTTGTCGCTACATGGTAAACATAAGTGCTAATCAAAGGCATGATTAATGGTAGAAACCAAAACAGTTATTAACCTATTTACTTTAACACAGCCTGACAGAAACAGGTCATTGCATCCAAAAATCTCACCTTAGGGAGGAGCTCCCATGTCCCTTTCACATCTTTTACATCTTCTCTGGCCTCCTTCACATCTGAATTCACAGAGCATGTTTTAAAAATACCGGTGGACGTTCCCCAGTGTCATTCTCATTGACAGCTCCAATCACTGTCAGCAAATGTACCCTGGCAAGTATCCCTGACAGAGTCTAACCCAGCCTTGCCCCTCACTGCCCTCCAGAAACCAGCCCATAACTTACTGACTACAGAATACATCTTTCTCCTTCCCAAGGAAATCTCTTTACTGGGCCAACTGACACAGAACGAAGAGACAAAACACCTTTCCTGTTCCCAAACCTGTTCTCAAGGTCAGGAATGGGAGTAGGAGATTTTTCATTCCCACTGGAGTTTGTTCATTGGCTTTGTAGGACTGACTGCAGCATTTGCTGCAGCTCCAAACCCATGTGCAACTTTCAGATCTCTTAAAGCAGTAACTGATGTACCAATTAATGCATTTTCTGTGTGGGGATGTTCCCCCTGCTCACAAATATCCAATCAAGCAAAGTATTCCCTTCATTTATGCACTACCAAATTCAGTGCCAGCAAGGACAATTCAGTGTCCCACTATGCACAGAGACTTAAAGGTTTTTCCCCCTCTTAATTGAAAAGAAATTAAGGAAAAAAAGAGAGAACACCCAAAAATCTTATTGTCACTTTAAGTTAGAGGCAGACAGAAGAAAGGAAGATCTCTGTTCACATTTTTTGATTTGGTATTAATAAGAAATCACTGGTTTACACAAGGCAACTGTATTCCTCTGGATTTATACAAACGTGGCCAAGATCACAGTGCTGGTAAAAATTCACAAAAGCTGCTCTCCTGCCTTCACATCTGCCACGCAGATCCCCTGACACTNTTCATTCCCACTGGAGTTTGTTCATTGGCTTTGTAGGACTGACTGCAGCATTTGCTGCAGCTCCAAACCCATGTGCAACTTTCAGATCTCTTAAAGCAGTAACTGATGTACCAATTAATGCATTTTCTGTGTGGGGATGTTCACCCTACTCACAAATATCCAACAGCACTAACAGTATCAAGCAAAGTATTCCCTTCATTTATGCACTACCAAATTCAGTGCCAGCAAGGACAATTCAGTGTCCCACTATGCACAGAGACTTAAAGGTTTTTCCCCCTCTTAATTGAAAAGAAATTAAGGAAAAAAAGAGAGAACACCCAAAAATCTTATTGTCACTTTAAGTTAGAGGCAGACAGAAGAAAGGAAGATCTCTGTTCACATTTTTTGATTTGGTAATAATAAGAAATCACTGGTTTACACAAGACAACTGTATTCCTCTGGATTTATACAAACGTGGCCAAGATCACAGTGCTGGTAAAAATTCACAAAAGCTGCTCTCCTGCCTTCACATCTGCCACGCAGATCCCCTGACACTTCTGCAATCTCAGCTCCCACCCACTTGGCACAATCCATGGAGCTACAAATGGGTGACTTGAAGCGCCTTTTCAGATCCCAGATCCAGGAACTTCTCCTGTATTGCTCAAACTTTGACCCAGCAATAGTGAAATCACCTTTTAAAAATCTTTTTATATGAACTGTACATCACCATCTCTTCACTTCGCAGTCTGAACCAGTTTTTAATCCATTGCCTTCCACCACCTCAGTCCTGAGGGTGCACTGAGGTCCTGGTTCCTATATTTTCTTTGAAGTCATGAAACCTATAGGGAAATAGGGAGTGGTGGTGAGTAGAATGTATTTTAAGACCTTCTGTAACTCAAGACCTGGAGCTATAGGAAAGGACTATGCATTGCAGCACTGATGATCAAATCATGAGTTGGCAAGACTGGGCTTTCATTCAACTGAACCACAAATGCACTTGAAACAGTGACTTGCTTTTCTCCTTTTGTTTCAGATCTGCTCGGCATCTTTGCTGACATAAAATGACCAAGGTCATTTCTGCTCTGAATCAACATCAAAAAAGGGAAAGGAAGAAAAGTGAAAATATCACTCTCCAAATCTTCATCCCACAGCATATTCCAGAGGGCACAACTTGATCATAACTTCTCTCACTCTCCCGTGACCTCTTGCAAAATAATCCCTCCCCACATGCAAGTTATAAAGCAAAGCAGTTCCTTTTACAGTGAAAGTGCACACTGGCAGTGATGGCAAGATTAAAGTTATCCAACAACACACGTAATTCCAGCTTATCTTGAGAGAAGTGATAGCTCAGTCACAAACAGTGAGGGCTGTGCAGTGAAGGCAACTTCCCCAAGGTTGTGGGGGATCCACATTAGGGAGAACTCAGACTCTCCACCCCTGGGCTGATTCAGCACACAAGCGAGGGAGGCAAAAGGTCTGCGGCCCTTAAACTGTGCATACTGAGTATCCACACAACCAAACTGGGCAATAGCACTCAGCCAAAGGAGTTACCTTCCCCTTCCCAAGCCTCAGGAAGCGCTGGCAGGACACGGCTGCACTGTGCCACCGCCCCCAGCCCAGCACCCAGCTGGTGCCTCACACCACCACCAACACAAGACCTAAAGCAGTGTCACTCGTACTAGTTCAGGTTTGAGGCTGCTTCTTACTGAAGCCTGTGCAGGAGGGAAGCCAACCTGTTTGGGACCGTGCTTCCTCCTCTGTTTTCAGTCACATGGACACAGCACCTGGATGTAGGAACTACAGCATCCAGGGCCATAGCCTCACTGGGAAGAGTGGAAAGCCCCAGCCCTAAGAAGTGCAGGTGCAGCATCATTTCCAGCCAGGCTCCTCTTCATCCCAGGCCCTGCTCCTGGGGAAGCAGCCCCTTCACCACCCACCTTTCCTCCCTCGATACAATCCCAGCGATTTCACTGCACGGCAGAGAGGCAAACGCCAAGCTCCAGATCACGAAGGACATTTCAGGTTCCTTTATGCATCAACAGCAAAACCCGAGCCAAGCTAGAGACGGCTGTAGTGTGTATCCAGGGGAGAAAGCATTTCTTGATGCTCTACCAAGGACCTCTGCTTGCTCTCAGACTCGCACCGATCACAGCTAAGGAGTGAGAGAGGAAGACCATGTTATATTTTTTTCCCTTAGACAACGCTCCAAAAATTCCTGTGTTTGACTATGAAAAACGCAAACGATGTGGGTGTTTAAACTGATCACCCTGGCAGTGATTTAAAAAGAAACGACACAGAGCCAGGAAACCCCAGATTTATAGAGCTGCAGCTTTGTTTCCTCATAGCAAGAAGGAGAAAAGCTGCCTGTTTGCACATGTTTTTCCAGCCCCCAAATTTGTTATCTGTCCTGGTCTTGCATCAGAAAGTGTTTCTCCAAGATACCTCCAGGTAAGCAGGAATAAAACCACCACCCCTTTTTGTTCAAGCCAGAAGTCGTGGAGGCAGTTAAAGCCACGGGCCTGTCTTTTTGTCTGCTCTTACACACAAATATTTAAGTCCCTGAGTAGGAGAAGCAGTGGGCCAGTCTCTGCTCAGGAACCCCAGAACATATTTCCAAACAGCAAATTACACCTCAATAAAGAGTTGGCAAACGGGACAGGCCTGCTCCACTGCCATAGTTCACCCTCCACATGGTCTTCATCTCTTCATTTCCATCATGAGCCGCTTTACTGCATAATCATGCGTTTTTACAAAAGTGCAATGCCTTCTCTTGATAACATCACTCTTGGGAAGCCAAAGCACTCCAAATGCAATGGCTGGCATTAAACAAGGAGAGTTATTGTTACACTTCTTACTCCCACTTAAGCTTGATTTGGGCATAGATTAGAGGTGCAGAACAGACAGACAACTGCTGAAAGCAGAGAAAATACTGAAGTTTCTTGTCCAAGGCAGAGAGTGGGAGGAAAACAGGCTGGAGGTGGCTGTTCCTTAGCCAGCCTCCGCTAATTGAAGCGAGCCATCCTCATCAATATCACTTTGCTTTGGCAGCTCTTCAGGAGGAAAAAAAAGAAGGGAAAAAAAAAAAAAAACCACTCCCCCTGTGCAACATGCTTTAATTGCTATGTGTATCACACACCAAAGAGGAAATCCAGGGGGTAGCAGCAACATGATGAGCTGCACCACCTTTATTGCTGTCAAGAGAAAATTCTTGCAGTGGGGGAGCTGGAAGGGGGAAGGCGCATCCCCCTCTGACCCACAGGGCACATTCTTTGCCACTCCATCTGCCACCCCCAGCTGCTAAATCCTCCGTCACCAGCACAAGGTGATCTCCGAGAGAAGGCACTGCTAACACATGAAAGGAAACAACTTTGGCTGGTTGCCTCCTTACGAGCCCTGCTCTCCCCACCCCCTTCATGCGCTTCCTCCCTGACATGTTTAAAGCATCTGAACGTCGAGGTACTGAGATATCACAGAGCGAGTTTCCCTTTCCTATCCCGCTCAGATGGCTCTTGTCAGCAGCTCCTTTCAGCCCTACACTCAGTCCCCTGTTTTCCATGAGGATTTCCTCCCCTCCTGCTCTGGAGCCACTGCTCTGGAGCTCACATTGTTTGATTTCTTGGAGCCTACAGTCTGGAGCCAGAAAGGTTTGTCTGCTTCCCTGGGTTTAGCTAATAAATTGGGATCAGGGGGTCACACAGCAGGGGAGTTGGAAGCCTGAGAGCCTCTGACACCATTTTTATTAGTTTTTACTATACATACCATTTCAGGAGCCGGGATGCCATCCCAGTGGGGCCCTACCCATTGCTTAGTAACTAAGATTTTGTAATCTAAGTTTTGACAAGGTCATTTTTTACCTTGGGAGAGTGTGGGGGAGGAAGAACCCCCACATACCTTAATTACACAAACACTGTGGGGACAATGCAAATGGGAACCCATTTCCCTTTTGCATCAGGGCCAAGAATGAAAAATCTTTTTACTACAAGGCTATTACAAGCCAAACAGGCCAGGATATTTTAAAAGACACTCTGATACAGTCCTGTCCTCTGCTTGAAGATTGGATGAGTGCATTTCAGCCTTCCTGCTGTCTGTCCCTAAAAAAAAAAACCATGCCATCACCCAAAGTGAACAAACCTGAAGGTAGCCAAACAAACCTGGAGCTAGCCACAGAACCCTGATGCCCAAGTCATAGTAAATGCTCCCGTGCCTCTGCTAGCAGCATAGGGATGACCCTGATCAAGCTAAAATCAAGCAGCAAAACTTGGACAGCAGCAGCATCCCCATGCTGGTGATCACCTGGTGTTTAGCTAATCACCACACGGGGTATAAATGACCTTTTGGCAAGCTCTTGTCCCAAAGACAGAGGCGTGAAAAGCCCAAACACAGTGGTCCTTCTGGTCAACGAGAGACAGTTTACTCCGGATAGAAAGTTTCTTAGGCTAAAAAGCAGGATGTTTACAGAGCATGAGAAAAGGCAAATATAGTCACTGACAGCACGTCAGTGCTGGGACAGTTCCGGGAGAGCACCAAAGCCCCGGCGCGGTGGTGACGCTGCCATCGCCGGGGGCACACGGTGCCCGTGTGGGGAACGAGCTGCCAACCATGCTGCCCTGCTGAAACAAGGCAAAGCAGGCATTTTGGCTCAAAGACACACAAGATGATTTAGGAAAGAAGCCAGTCTGCCTTCCCTTGTGCACTGAGTGCTGCTCTCTTCCACTGCAGCTTTGCTGAGTTTGATAACCCTGAGCAAATTTTTTTTTTTTTTTTTTTTTTTTTTTTACATCTGCTGTGATAAATTCACTGTGGAAAGAGGAAAACAGTCCTTTTGTCACTTCTACCTTTCCCTTACACCCTCTCCCCTGATCCAGAGCTGCGTGAGGTGCATGCCTCTGATGTGGTTAAAGTAGGACTGAGGTTGGTAAGGCTTTGAGGTCCCTTGGTATGAATCTCGCTGGCTGTCACCTCATCGGGCTCCAGCACAAGCTTTGAGGTTAAGTCCCAGTGTTTGTGTTTTGGGCCTTTGTTGTGGTTCCTTGATATGTTCATGATGGCCTTGGCTCTGCCACCCCACAAGCAAATGCAAAATTCACAGAGTGGTGACTCAGTTGTTTTATCCACTGGCAGCAGAAGCAGCAGCTGGAAGAGGCTCAAAACAGATCAGAGAACAGGGCAACAAGTGTCTCCAAGATGGATTTCAGACAAACAAGGAGAAATGAAAAACCTGAAATGCATGGGGAGGAAAAGCCTGCCATTAAATAAGAGATAGAAAAACAGCTGGAACGTCAACCAGAGGCTGAAGAGATCAAAAGTAAATCAGCTCTGTGACAGACAAGGAGATGTGCTGTCTCGGAACAAGAACACTCAAAATACGGTGACTCCCTGGCCCATACACATTGTTCCACTGGTTCAAGTCAGCCTGCACGTCAGAAGAACTTGCTTTTTGCTGCCAGCACTGGAAGCTCAAAGCAGAGCCTACAGATCAAGCTGTTTTCTTCCTGCTTGAGGCAACAGCCCTAAAAATAAAATGACCCTGGAGGACTCAAAGCTGGCTTGCTCGTTTGGCTGATGGTGTATGAAGTAGGATAGCAAGGCTTGTGCTTGTTCTTATGCAGTTATATGGGTTTTCAAGTAACAAAATAAATCCCCAGATGTGAAGGGGAACTTCACCACGACCTGGTTTTACATCACGGTAACACCTTCATGCCTGGAAGAGAAAAGAATGATCCTTGTAATACCTTCTGTGCTGTCTGAACACAGAGTACCACAGGCTCAGGGCACACACGGAACTGTGAGTAACATCAGTGAGCAATCCCTGCACCAGGCCACACGTCTGAGCTGAAGCTGTGAACCTGCCAATGAAAGCAAGACATCATGAGCTGTGATGCACATAAAAAGGAGGTTTCTGTATTAACCATGTTTCAGGCTGAACACATAGGAAAGTATCACATATGGGCTTGTATGATAAGGGACTCTATAATCAAATATCAAATTTTTAGAAGATGAAAAGAAGGTCTTGTGCTTAAACACAGCACTAGAGTCACAACATCTGGATCCTGTCCTTGGTATGACCCATGGCCATCCTGTGAGACCTCAGGCAAGTCTTGTCTTAGCTATGTAGCAGTTATGAAATCATTACAGTGTGTAGTGATTTTTTTTCTTGTTTTTTTTTTTTTTTTTTTTTTAACAGTGCACAACCATTTACATTCAGGGAGCTTTACAACTCATTTCTGTCTGTTTGATCTCCAGCCCCAACTTTTCTGGCAAAATAGCAATTAGAGCACAAGTGCTGAGCTGGCTCTTTGTTGCTGCCCGTGCCCTATCAGACTCCAAAAATGATTGTGACTCAGTCACCTAAGCTGCATTCTGTTTATTCATGTGTAAACTGGGAATCATTATAATTGCTTTCTAAGCATTAATTGATTATTCTTCATAGCACTACTATAGAATTCCTAGAACAGAGAGGAAGAAAACCAACACGAGGAACAGAGAACAGCAAAATTGCAAACTGCCAATAGTTTTTGTTTACTTCTTTTCTTCTGAGCATGGTGCTCTGGGAAATTTGTTCCAGTCATGTCCTGACTTCAGCACGGTGTGCTGTGGTTTGCTCTGTGACTTCAGCCCCTCCATCCCAACTTTTCTCTGTTCAAACCCAACTCCATCTTGGAAGGAAAATTCTGCATTCTTAGGGGTCTTCGTGATTCCCATGAAGGCAATGAAGATATGTCCATTTACATAATTGCCTGTGTTTATCTGTCCCTGTCTTTAAGGGGTGAGATAGGTGGATATCAGATAACTCAAGAATCTCAAGGACCAGTTATCTCAGGTGGATATCAGATAACTCAAGAATCTCAAGGACCAGTTATCTCCTACAACTTCTCTGTGCATTTCTGCACCTCCAGTCACTGCTCTCACAGCCATGGGCACATTTTCTCCAGCTGGCTGAAGCCCTTCTAAAGGTCTGCACTTCTCCCTGCCTCTTAACAAGCAAGAGGCTGGATAGAAGTTGTGACCAACACACTGATCTGCATATAGAGAAATTCATTCCCTTTCTTCCTAGGGCTGAACTGCCTTGAGTGGAGTATGGATGGAGCAGCAACTAAATTTCCAGAGCAGGTAAAGAACTGAATCAGAGGGGCAGTAGGTGTGTAATTTGGGCAGATTAACTTCACATCCTTCATCATCTCCAGCAACAAAACAGCGGAAATAAAACACAAATCCAACTCAAAACTCAGGTCTAGTTCTCCCTAGGGGGGGAAAAAAAAAAGCCAAACAGTAAAAATACAAGCCTAAACCAGCCATCTTTGGAATTCACTTACATGGAAGGAGGCAGGTATATGGTACAGTTGGGTAATGCAAACAGTCTCCTTTTCCCTAATGGAGTATATGCTTAGCTCATAAAAAATACTACCTTACAGAGTCAGAGTTTTAGTTTTGTTTTTTATGGTGTAAGGCTGAAATTATTTTACTATTGTAGTTATTTAGTCACAAGTCAGTTAGTCACACAACAGCAACTGCTGTCACAGAAGATTAACTGAAAATATGGTCTGCACATTTTACTCCTAAAAAATTAGTTTCCTCTCAGGTAATTACATGGAAATGTATTGAAAGCAAAAAGAAAGGTTCAAACACCGTAGTAAAGATTCAGGCAGATATTCTCAGCTGCCTGTGAGACACATAGAGGATTGTCCCACCTGAAGCCCAGAGGTTTCTCATGGAGGAGGAGAAAGTTATTTAGGAAAAACACACAAGTGAAAAATCAGACTTTTCTGTTAGCAGACAGCTAGCTGAACACTCACTTTTCTCCTTGGAGAATATTTTAATGGAAAAACTGACTGCTTTGGCAGAGACTGTTCCAAAACAGTGATACTGAGTCACAAAGCAAAGCTGTAGCTACCATGCAGCCTGATCCAATGGCCCTGAAGTCAAGAGGAAGGCTTTGGACCAGGCCCACACAAATTAAATAAAGTTTGCAGCATGGCTCTTATTAGCTCAGACCCACTGGAAGAGCTGGCAATGAAAAGCTGCTGCTGCTGCTTTCAGAACAACTCTTCCTTCACTATTAGCAATATCATTTCTGTCCGAGGATATTCTGCAAATTATGACAGGCATCAAACTGAGGAGTGTTCTTTGGACTTTGTTGTTCAAAGAGAAGGGGGGAAAAACAGTTTCACAGCTGTAGGTTGAGCCTGAAAAATGTGGCAGGTGACAGAAAGAGGGTCACCACACTGTTGGAATGTCTCTATCTGACAGTGTATGGGCTTGGTTTTCTGTTATATTGTGTGGATTTAGTGCTGGCAAAACAGGGAAAAAATGCTAGTTATTTAAATCCCGGGATGAGGAACAGCAGCAGCCACCACTTAATAGGAAAAAAAACATTCTCCTTCAGATGAAGAAGGGAACAAAATCTATATAAAGGATAAGCAGTAACAGAAATCAGACCTGGGAGCATAAAAAGGGATACTAAAAAAAAAAAAAAAAAGAAGCTCCAGAAGGGACACTGAACAAGCCTAATTGATCTCCTGATACAAAGCACATCCCTTGAAGTCAGACATCCCTTTCAATCAGAGGTAAGGACCAAAAAAATGACAAAGAACAATAATCTGTCAATTCTGGAGAACAGAGACGAGACAGAGACAGGATTCTATGTTACAAGACAAAAAGGGAGCCCCTGACCTCCATCCCTCAGCTCTCAGTTTGGATGCAGGAGAGGAATAGCAGAGGTGGCAACAGCTCCTGGTGCTGCAGTGCTCATGTCTCACTCAGAGAGACCCCAGGGAGGTGAGGAGAGCACCCGACCACCACCTACAAACTACTGCATCAGGAAGCCCTGCCCTCTGTGGATTTCCACTGGAGACCATGGTCAGGAGGGCACTGAATGCAAAGAGAGGATGAGAAGAAGAAATTTTTTAATTAACTATACAGCAATGTAAAAAGCCTGGGTAATAAACAACAGGAAATAGAATTAGTCATTTATGAGCACTAATTTGACCTAGCTGCTATTACTGAACCTCGTAGAAAGATTTGCATGACTGAATGTTTAAATCAGTGTTTATAATCTACTTAGATAGGGCCTAGATCTTAGAAGAAAATGAGGAGTGGAAAAGATATATTTACCTATAACCAAGGCACTGACAATTAAAAAAAAATAATAAAAGGTGTCCTGAATATTTCCTACTTGATGACCTGGATAAAGCAGCAAGATGGCTTATTAGCTGTCATTCCCCCCCATCCTGCTGGAAACCAGGCTGACCAATACAAAAACTGGTTATTTGTGAGGTGTAGAATGAAAAGACAATCTAACCTCAAGGTCTCCCTCATGAGAGGTCATCTCTAAACCCTTTTAGAACTGCTAAATATCCCTGCTGTAAATGTCTTAAGGTGGCAGAGAAGTCACCAGGCTGGGGAAAAGCTCTGCCAACACAGCCTTGACAACACTGCAACAACAATCACTCTTGTGATTGCAATACCAAACTATCTAAACTAGTAATGATATAAACTTGGTGCCCTGAAAAGCTCTCAGCTTTCTCACACTGTTATGGGCAACTCAGTTGAGTGAAAACATCTCACTGACCAAACGTGAGTGGGACTTGCTCATGAACATCCTTCCAAAGGCTGCAGATGCCACAACCCAGTAGCCAAGAGGAGAGATGGTACTGGTCAAATAACTGATCTACACTAACATATTGCAGGAATCTAATAAACTTTCCAAAGGCACTATAATTCTCTGAGGCCAGTTAATAATTATGCTGTCTTTTGTCAGGTCCCAATGGCGTCCCAAATCTCTGTTGATATAAAACAACCAAGTTTTTCATTTGGTTTAGGCCATACCCATTATTTGCTGCTGTATCTTGCTCATCTCCAAAGCACACTCTGGATATAAGGATCTAACAAGCCAAGGGGATGATACTGTTGGTGTTAAAAGATCCTCCAGAAAGCAAAACCCAAGTCCCTGTGTAATGCTACAGAGACAGCGCTCTCTGCTGAAAATCCTGGAGAGCAAGAACTGGGAATCATCCTCCAGTGACCTTCTACCACGCACGGCATGCCATGACCTTGGCCTCGTTTTTAACCTCTTCCGTGCCATGCCTTGATGCCAGCCCTGCAGGGTTATGCCAGTTGAAGCTTCAGTGATTATTTTAAAGTGACAGATGGAGTGTCAAAGCAAACAGCATCTGTCCAAAGGGCCGCAGTAGATGAAGCTTCATAGAGTATCTCCTGAACATCTGCAGTAATTAAATGCTTAAGCTGAACAAGATTTAATTTTGTGGGCTGTGTTGAATCAGATATAGTTCACTGCACAGGGTCTCTTGATCTGCTCTGTGTGCCTAGATAATAGTTTTGCTTCTCCCTAAGCCCTCTTTACCTTGAACTTCAGAATTATGGCAGCTTGTTTCTTCAAAAAATAGGTGTTTAGTGAGTAAATACACAATTTGGCATCCAACAAAGTTGTTTCTTATGTCTAAAAGGAGACTACAATTAGAAAAACCATGAAGAAAATGAGAAGCAGGAGAGGTCGGAAACTTACCCAAGTGGGAGACATTGGAGTTTGATATCCCAGTGCAGGGATGAAGAGCATTCCCTTCCCTCCCATCAAAGGGAGGCAGAGCTTCGCAAGTCAGTCTCAAAGACACAACAGAGACCACTCCATTTGCTGCCACTTACACATACCTGAGGTATCCACCATTCACTCCTTCCTACCTCTGGCATTCCCAGCAGCTTGAATTGATATGCCTCATCATTTGACTCTCTCATTTTAAAAGTACAAGGAATATCTCATTTAGGAGAATAGTTCTGAACCTGTTGATTTAAAAGAGAACCTGTACCCAGTGAAAGCCAAAAAAAGCGGTTGTAGAGTCAAGTCAAGCATTCAGGAAGCAAACAGGTCTGTGGAGAGGAGATATCACTTCTTAAAACAGATGATGGCTGTCAGACTGATATATCAAGCCAAGCTATAATATCATGGGCCTTACTGTAGCCACAGTTCCCTGGATACAGAGAAAACACATTGATATGTCCTTTCCCAGACAGAAAGGAGCAGAAATGAAACCCCTTTGTACTGCGTGGCAGGGAAGTGTTATTACAGAGGGAAAATTTTCTCAGAGTCCCAAATATCTGGCAACCCTGATTGCTCTAAACAGGGAACTATTCATAAGATAAATGTTCAGCCTTCAGCACTTATTCCTCAGATTCAAGGTTCTCATATGGAGGTTACCATATAATCCTGGATTAGGGTAAAATATTACCTTGCATTGCTGATAGAGTTTTTACATGGGTGTTCACATTCATTGTTTAACTCTCCATAGTTTATAATATTTTATTCTATCTATCTAATCTAGCATGTTTTTTTCTCAGGCATCTGTCACTTTGGGATTCTTTTTCTAGGAGCAGTAATATATTCCCTGCACACCGAACAGATGCACCAGTTACCTGCCAGCACTGGTTTGCTCCCTCTCATTCTGCTGGGGAACCCTAAAAAGATGCTCTGTTGATTTCATCCTTTGCCAAAAGCTGAGGCTGTTGGCCTGGGAATCTCACATATTAAGAAATCCAGTCTTGCTCCCTCTTCTTACTCAATTCATTTCCTTCCCCAGCTCCAGAGTGAATGTCTGCAGGTCACACCAGAAGAGGGAAATTCATTATTTTTTATTTGTCAAATTTGAGGGTGAGTAGGAAATTACCTGAAATGACAGAAATTCTGATCTCATTCTAAATCATCAATTACATTTAATTCTCTGTTGGTGTTTGTTCTTTGCTCACTAAGCCTAAACTGTTCACACATTTGGTGGTGCAACTTCAGAGCCATAAATCGTGGGATCATAGAATGGCTTGGATTGGAAGAGCCCTTAAATATCATCCAGTTCCAGCCTCCCTGCCGTGGGCAGGGACAACTTCCACTAGACCAAGTTACTCAGAGCCCCATCCAGCCTGGCCCTCAACACTTCCTCACTGTCATCAGGGGCTGCCACTGGAGAATGGGCAGAACATGAACTAATGTTTGGAGTCCAGGCTGGTGTGTGCCAGGCAGCCACATTGGGATATTATCATCCAGTACTGTCCTTGTGATGCAAAAGTGTGATGATGCTCCAAAACTCCCAGCAAGTGTTCTCTCCTAGATCTGACTCACTGGGACCACAATGTCACGGCCAGCTCGAGTTTGTCTTAACTGGGAAATTAAAAGCTTTTTTTTCTGGACATAGTTTGCATGATTCTGTACTTCAAAGGATTATCAAGAGAGACTTCTCCATGTGACAAACCCCAGACCCACTTTATGGAAGGCCGAAACCCTCTCATCAAATCCTGCACCAAACACCACTTTGGGCAGTCAGCAAAACTCAGGAAGAAAGGAAAGAGATAAAAGAACAAGGCTGTGAGAAGGAAGGGAAACTCACAACAGGCCTAATATGTGACTGGGGGATGGGGAAAGAGAAGACGAAATAAAGGCCATGTCAAATGACTCTGCTTTCCCCTCTATTTCATTTGGAGAGAAGATTAGGTTACTACAGTTCAACAGGACTCAGTTTGCTTATTGCTTTGGGCATTAAGGACTTAATGCAAAAGTAATGAAGTTAAACCTGTGGCATAGATAATGGTCATTAGCAGCCTTCTTTCCCTGTTGTAAACCTGACCCTTGTTAACTCCCGTTTTATCTTCCTATGAAGATGATTCTGAATGGGCCAGGAAGTATTCTCTATTCTGGCCAATTTGAGAAAAGCATCAGCTGGTGGGTATGCACTGATATGTCCAAAACTGGTGCCCCTTTCCCACACATTACAGCCCAGGTTGTATTACAAACTAAAGGGAAACACGGGGGGGAAAAAAGTCAGACTAGGAGCCCTTGACAGAAAAAGCACAACTTGTAGTAAGGCTGAGACTTCCAGAAGTCAGTTGGGATCAAAATCTCCTAAGAGAAGGATGCTAGAGAAAAGACAAAGATTAAAAAGTTTTAGCAAGAAACAAAGCCTGTTTCCTGCTTCACCTCTTTAATTTCTGTCCTCCACCTCCCCGATAATGGAGCTCATTCCCCGCTCATTAATTAAGCTCTTTTAGACTTTACTGACTGAGGGCAAGATTGCCACTTCAAACAGATCCTTGAGAACTGCTGAGTGTTTCTGTGACACTGTTCTGACAAAGGGAGTCCTGTTACCCACCTCTGTCAAGGAACATCTTCCCTTGATGGGACTCAAATATTCCTTCACCTGGGACCCAAAAGAGCATAATTTTAGCCAAAGCAAACCCATTGTTCATGACTGCATGGGGAAAACTGTCCCATACCCCAAGTCTGAAAAGATGCTCTAGTTCATCTGCTTTTAGAAGCAAAATGATGATTACTAACTTTTTTATATGTTTGCTCTCTAATGCTCAGGCTTTTTTCCCCTGGGAATTATGGGGTGCATGAAGAAACTGAACTTACAAATTGAAGTGACTATGCATTGTCTAACTACAAATACAGAAGGGCTGTATGGCAACACTGACCTTAATGATAAATTAATCAATGCTCAGGTTTCATTGCCAAGTGAATCCAAATATACCCAAAAGGCAGCAATAGAGCCCTCGAGCAAATTGCAAAACTGCATTACCTTCAAAGGATCATCTGGCCCTCAAAGTGAAAATGCCTCATAACAATATCAGTCATCACAAGAGTTACACCTATATTTGAGTAACAGGGAGTGGATTAGTCACCACTTGGTGAGCAAACAAAAAATGATTTCTGAGTTATAGTCCCAGAGAATTATCTGTTTTCCTGTAAATTCACTCGAAGAGAGGAAAACCACAGACAGAATTACCCCAAGCTGAGATTTTAGTATTTCATGCTGAAATGGGGTCTGTACAGGACATTGCTGAATAGACAGATAAAACAGTCAAATTTTAAGGTGTAGAAGCCAATATGACTGCTTGAATCATCTCCCAATCTCCTGTTCAGCTTCTCATCCACTGTATTTACACAGACATATGCGATTTTGTTGCCAGCTGGTGATTTGGCAATAAAATGAAATCTGAGCCTAATGTGCCTAGAAGATTTGTTTGGAAAAAAATAAACCCAAGATAAAAAAAAACCAAACTAAGTAGTACTTGTTTATAGAAACATTACGGTACCTTTGATCCTTTCTTCTGTTCTGCTTCAATATGCTTGAGTAAAAAGAAAATACGCTGTAAATTTCAGAGAGCAGCATGGGGGCTCCTATGTTTGTGTTGCAAAGACAGACTGAAGCCTTTAATCAAGACAAACTCCTGTAGGGCAAATTTCCCAATGCAGCATTAGTGGGGTGGTGTTGCTAGGTGGATCCCCATCCAACCACTCTGCAGCCCTTGGAGCTGGGCTGACCCACTTCTGTGGCAGGGCAGCCCTGCAGAATCACTTGGGGAGGAGAGGAGGTGGGGAGGTGAGAAGGTGACACACAAGGAGTAAAGGCACAAGCTAATAAACACATAAATACCTGGAATAATAATGCAGGACTCTTGAGGCTGAAGACACTGAACTGGAAATAGCAAAGCAAAAAAAAAAATCTATATTATAGAACTATCATATCCATCAGAAGACTGTTTCCCATACCCATGACCCTGAATAAAAACTCTAAGCCCCTTGTCCTTTCCTATACATTCATGTGTCGGACAATTATGTACACACTGCTCTTAAAGTGTGATCTTTATTGTATCTCACATCAAAGCCTAACTGCACGTGGACAGATTCTCATGCAATAAGCTCTTGGGGAGGAACATGTCCTATAGAAGTCTGAGGTTATAACACCTCAAAATATTGGATACTTTTGTATATTAAATTTTTGTAATAATTACACTTAAAAATTAGATGTGCAAATGTACCCTCAGGGTCTATTAAGACATCACTTTCCTAATCTAGATTTTTTCCATCGGTTTACTGTTTTCAAAAGAAAAACAAGGGCCTTTCAAGTGACTGTCTGAAGTGCATAAGGTCTATAGCACGATGCTGTGCTGCAAACTGAAGTACACTCAGAACTACAACACAGCATTCAAATTTAAAATAATTAAAAATACACGAACATTTCCTTTAAAACCCCAGTTTTCCAGCAGTGTAATATATTCCTTTCTGACCAAAATCTTTCTCCTTTTCTCAGAACAGCTCTGAACATACCCAATGGACTCTGAATTCTTTGTGATCAGATAAACAGCTACAGTTAGAATCTCCTAGCAAAGACAAATCAGAAAGAACTTTAAAATGGCCAAGGGAAAGCATCATTTGCCTCTGCAAGGATCCTGTGAATCACTGACAGAAGCAAATTAATTTTTAAATAGACGTTAAAAATCATCACCCAAGCCTTGAATTATGGAGAGCGAGCAGCTGTGCTGTAACCCTGCACCCCTGTACCCAGGAGCTCTGGGGGGACACGTGGGGGAATGAGCACTCCGGAGGCCCCTGCAGTACGAAAGGATTAATTTAGCTGCCTCCTCACATCAGCCTGTTGGAGATGGTGTCAGGAAATCCCACAGAGGCACCTGATGTGTCCATGTGGGTAATTCCGAAGTCATCTCCACCATCCCGTGTTACGGCTAAGTCAAGCCTTTGGGTGCAGATGTGCTCCATGGAGATGTGGACCGATCTCTGTCTGCTCAGCTAAGGGGCCACAGGGCAGGAGAGGCTGATCGCCATCAGTTTAGAGGGAACAGGAACCTCAGCCTTCTCCAGCTTTGTAAAGACAAGTGAAGGCCATACACAGCTCCCCGCAGCCATCCGGAGAGAGCAGGAGCTGAAAGGTAACTTCCCCATCCACGTGGAGTTTAATGCCTGCTGAGAACTTCCCTCAGCCAAATGTCCGGGCTCCCTGTGCTGCAGTGATTTGTGCAGCCTTCTCTATCTTTGAAACCCGAGCAAGTTATCGTTGGCACACAAAGCAGCTGGCAAAGTGTCATCCCATGATTCAGCATATCAAGAAGAAAGACAGAATAATGAATCATTGTGCAAAAAGGTTGCACAACAGGGACTGGAACAGGCCATATAAAAGCACTGTTGCATTGGAATGGAAATGGCTTTTTCATGGAAGATACCCATCTGCCAAAAAAAACGTATAACTAATGGTTTATGAGCAAAAGATCCAGAGGCAGATAGAGGCACCAGGGCCTACTGTGACACAGACTCATGAGGAGATACTTTGGTTTGCCAGGATAATTTGCTTACAGTTGTAACATCTGGTACAGCAGGTTTTGAAAGAGATTCATGAATTGAAGAGAGGAGAAAAGATGTCCTGCCTCTGATTTAAACTGCACTGTGAATTGGAGATAATCCACTGGAGTCAGTGGAGATAACCTGGCACAAAACCATCCTCAATGCAAGCAGAACCAGAGCCAGAGAGTGTCAGTGTGCAGAGTTTTACTGTCTTTCTTTATCCAGCCCATGGGAAAGTTAGCAATACACCAGGTTGCCTCTGCTGTTTCCACATACAAATGTCTTTTCCCCCCTATGGCACTGTTCAGCAGCCCCCTTTCCCATTAATTCCTCCCTGAGTGTTCTGATAGGGTCAGACACTGGCATAATAGAGGATGCCAACACTGCACCCCATGTCTTTTGTCTGTTGCTGCCTCTCCATCTCCCGTTGGGAATGGTTCTCCAGCTTGCTCTGGTTATGTTGGGCTGGTCTACAGCAGAAGAAAAACCTCACACCTGTCTTCCCAGCCTTTCCTCCCTGCTGGCAGAAATCAAGTGTCATTCCTAGATGAAAGGCTCCAAAAGACTCTTCTCTTTTAAGATTTAAAAGAACCACCCAGCCTTTAAAAACCCAACTCAGTGGGGTCTTTTTTTTTTGTTGAAAGAGCTGATATCCTCAGAAAAGAGAGCTCTAATCTCAGAAATTTTTCAGCTTACCTTAGATTCATGGACTACTACTAAGAAATGTGGCAAACATGTCTAAGAAAAGCAAGTTCACACATCCCATGTGGTTGTTCCTTTGAGTAGCACTTCTAAAGGGGGGCAGTGCTGCCTGTGAGTAAAAATTTGGAAAAATTGAAAGGGCTTTCCTTGTAACTACTGATTGTGAAGTGATGCTGTACAGCCACCAGCAGAATGCTCTGTCCTGATCGTGAGGCTGAGCCCTTCCCACACTGGCAGCTGTGCCTGATCAGACTGGGACCAGCAAATCTTTTTGCTGAACAGCCACTGGGCTGTCTCACACCGACCCTGGTCAGACTGCCCATGATCAGCCAAAGAGAAAAAGCTCTTCAAATCATTAACAGCATCCCTCTGCATCCTTCAGGCTCCCAGTCCCCATCCTCTCCTTCTTCCAATTTAGATAATTGGTTTCAGTGCCCCGTTTAACTGCTATTTTCCCTGCCTGTGCTCCCTCTTTGCTGTTGCTTCCTCCCTGCTTTCTTGCCCAAAGACCTGTTTTGTCACCATTTTTCATACTCTTATTTTCCTTTTATATCTCTTGACTGCTTTAGATGTTATTAATTCTGTTAATAAAGATGGGAGACACAGGCAGCAAGGGAGATAATAATAGAAATAATATAAATAGATCAAACTTTACACACTTCAAATTATGGGAACCTAAAAGCAAGGCAGTAGTTAAGGGCCTCAGCCACTTGTATTGGCAAACCCATCTTTCATAAGCATGCAATTTAGATTTAATAATATGCTTAATGAATGGTAATTAAAAACAAATTGCAATTAAAACACTATTTAATGAGGTTTAACAGTGATGTGATAGATATGTATCTATCACCAAGTTCAACTTCAATAAATATTTTCTTAATAACAAACTGGCATTTAATTAGTATGGGAAAAATGTTGCCGTTAAATCTAAATTAAATTAAAATATACTTAGGGCACTTACCCACTTAATAGTATGTGTTAATGAAAAATATTTAAAAGGCCTTTTCTTTTCTTTTCTTTTTTTTTTTTTAAGGGTAATGGTTACAAGAATTGAATCAAAGGAATTTAACTGATTGCAGCATGCGAGCCCATGATCCAGCCCTACACACAAACCCTTTGTTGATTTAAGAGTTTCCTAATGCACAGTAACTATACTAGGACACATGGAAATGAGCAAACACCCTGGCTAAAATTCGAGTCTGAGACTAAGATTTAACAAATGCGACATTTTACAAAGTCACACTCAAAATTCCCACTGCACTTTCCCACTAACCTTTCCACGTCATTTTATGATCCCATTATCATAAATACCTGAGCACCTGCCAAAAAAATTTTAAATAGAAACAAAGTGTTTTCTTTCTTCCTGCAGATATAAAGTTTAAATATTTCATAGATCGTTATTTGTTTAGTGGGAGAGGGCAGGAGAAGAAGTTTAGTACTTTGAGCTTAGCATATGTCAACTATTTGGTTTGAAACTGAGGTTTGTGAAATCTTTATTTCTCATAAAAGGTATTTAAGTAGCTTAAACCCTGATCCTATCTGTCTCCTGTGCTCCCAAGACTCCTTATAGTGGCTGATACTTTAATTGCTCCAGCACTCATTATGACTTGGACTAAATTCAAATAGAGCATTTTATAGAGAAAAAGAGCTTTTAGGAGAGCACAACATTTTTTGGAAGAAATATGGATCCTTAATACATTCAGTATTTTTGATCAACTGATTGGAACCAGGAAAAACTGTGGAAACACAAAATAAAATCTGAAGTAGTATTTTATAATTCTTTTTTTAAGCTATTCTTTACTGAGTATTTCAGGACAGAAACTGGGGAAAACCCCAAACCAAAATGTTTTCCCCACGGATGTGACCAGGACTCCTTCTGTGTCTTCACAGAACTACCACAAGGGGTCTGGCTCACGAGAAGGACATAACAGTAGAGCAGTTAAAATATCAATACAAACGGTTCCCTAAGGCAAAAAAAAATGCCTTTTCAATCTTCCACTTTGCAGATATTTCGTACATAATGACACTGCTTTATAGCAACAGATGGTGCATGTACAGGTGTGTTTCCTATTACCACTGACACTGTAATGCACCTATTTGCAGACAGAAGCAGGCACAATATTAAATGTAATTTAAATAAAAGAAGGAAAATGCATTGGGACAATATTTGCTGTGAGTTCACTATAACTTCCTGTTCTTCCTTTCAAGTGGAAAAGACTTACATGAACTAGATATTAGAGACACAATTTTAGTCCTTAACTCTGTTCCTCTTGAAGACAACATCAAGAACAGAATATGATAATCATAAACCTGGTCTCTCTGGACAGCTTCCCACTTAATCCCACCAGCAGCTGCTTGGCTCAAGCCTCTTCTTTTTCTTTACATATCACAAACAGACTAGAATGAGGAGCACCAGTTTTAAATTTCAGTTATTTTCTGTTGGACTGAGAGTGTCAGTCTTGGTTTCAAATGATTGGTCCAATGCTGCATAGTATTATTTTAAAAAGCAAAAGAACCAGCCAAAAAAAATAAGGAACAGAATAGCAATGTGAGAACGAGTTACTAAATATAGAATATAATAGTATGCCACACATAAACAGAGAGAAATAATGTACATACCCAGCCAACCCATGATTGGTCCTGAAAGCTTGGAAATATTAGTGCAGAATGTGAAGGAGGTTTTCCTGGCATGTTCCAGCTTCAGATATGATGCAGATACCACTTAGCATTAAACAGTGCTCCTATGATTCCAGTTTTCAAGCATTTGACAATTCCCTGTTAAATGTGACATCCTGGATGAAACAAATGACTTGATTAAGCACTTATTAACTTTGAAACAGAACTGACTTCATGAATGATGACAGGTCCTACGGTACATGTCACACTGCATCAGAGCTGAAGGCAAAGATACTGTCCTTCCTTCAGAAAAATGCAACCCTTTAGTTAGGGAAATACCCATTTCACAGCAGCAGGCACAGAGGGAGCCTGGTTCCAGCAGGCAGGACAAATTCACATCCAGAGTTCAGTCCAGTGTCTCCTAGTGCACAGCGGTGGCTGTTGCACACCTTGCCACACTCCTACTAGGATGGAACAAAAAACATTTAAATTGAATAAAAATCTGGGCACCCCACAAAATTAATAGTTCACAGAATTGCAGAATTGTTAGGGTTGGAAGGGACCTCTGGAGGTCAGCCAGTCCAACCCCCATGCCNAATTCCCTGTTAAATGTGACATCCTGGATGAAACAAATGACTTGATTAAGCACTTATTAACTTTGAAACAGAACTGACTTCATGAATGATGACAGGTCCTACGGTACATGTCACACTGCATCAGAGCTGAAGGCAAAGATACTGTCCTTCCTCCAGAAAAATGCAACCCTTTAGTTAGGGAAATACCCATTTCACAGCAGCAGGCACAGAGGGAGCCTGGTTCCAGCAGGCAGGACAAATTCACATCCAGAGTTCAGTCCAGTGTCTCCTAGTGCACAGCGGTGGCTGTTGCACACCTTGCCACACTCCTACTAGGATGGAACAAAAAACATTTAAATTGAATAAAAATCTGGGCACCCCACAAAATTAATAGTTCACAGAATTGCAGAATTGTTAGGGTTGGAAGGGACCTCTGGAGGTCAGTCAGTCCAACCCCCATGCCAAGGCAGGCTCACCTGGAGCAGGATACACAGGAACGTGTGTCCAGGTGGGTTAAACTGCTGTGCTTGGAAGAAGAAAATCTTCCTCCACCTTCTCCTTTCTCCGAAGGCAGAAGGACCCAACAGGGACATAAATCATTATTTATGAGATGGACTATTCTATAATGGTGGGAATGCCTCAGTATTACACCAAGTTTTGATGGCCAAGTGTCCTGCTACAGAAGAACCCACAGCTCAGTGTCACCTGCCCCAGACATTCCACGACAGGTCCCAGTCAGACAAACTGAGGGAAGACCCTCTGAAAAGCCTGAGGGGAATCCATGAGGTTTTGGCTATGTTGCAGCAACGATGATGGCTCAGATGAAACTGGAAGTCAGTCAGATTTGTCTTCCTAATCACTGACGGCTTTCAAACATTCCACTTGAGACACAAGGAAAGAAAAAGGAGATGGGAAGCACAGGCTCAGAAGCTCTGAGGACTAATTTGCTTAGGGTTGGCAGGACTGTGACAAACGTGCCAGTCACTGTCAGCCAGGAGAGCTGCTGCTCGTCCCAAGGGGAGAGCCAGCTACCATTGCTGATGCCGCCAAATATCTAAACAGGCAGGAACTACCCCTCCTCCCTCAAGCATTTCCCACCAAAAACGGCAGTGAGATGCTGATAAAGATGGTGCTTTAACACCCTCAGCTTGTGGCCAGCAGTCTGGCATCTCCGGTGATGCTCAGCTCGGGCTGAGACAAACAGGAGGCCCATGCCAAGATGCTTTGCAGTCAGTGGCCTGGTGCCAGAGTGTCATTTTTCACAGAAGGGACACAATACCAGGCAATCTGGCTGAGAATGAATAAAAATGTCATCTGTGTTTGCTCCATTTCAAGGGCTCATGCAGTATTGTTCTCCTCATGTGCAATAAAATTCCAATTGATCCAGGAGACAGATCAAAAGATGTTTCTTGGAGACCTATTGGTCAGTCTTCCAACCTTGACAAGGAACTCGCATCAAACCATTACATTTTATAGCAGTGATTTAAAAGGGTTCATTTTTTTCTATGAGCTGGGGCTGGTTTATTTTTTGCGTACTGGAAATTTGTCTCTTCTTTCACCCAGCAAAAAAGCACAAGACTGAGACAATGAGACAGCATGGAAAAGAAATACGCTTAGCAGAAATAGCAAACCACCAGATTTGCACATTGCTGGAGATACAAAAGGAAAGATGATTGAGAAAAGGCTGCAAAGCCAAAAAAGCACTGACAAGATTTATCTGCCATCTGCGAGAAAGAAAGGAGCAAACAGAAATAAACACACGCGTGAGAAGGCAAAAGGAATGAACAGGGGTTTATTATCGTGGGGGACCTTCCAGTGACTGAACTTGAAAGACTTTGCTGAAACAGAGACATGGTTTTTGAAAGAGTTTGTGTACTTTCTGTCCTCAGTGGCTGTATGTGCACAGTGAGACAGCCTCAACTTGGGCCCCATCCCAGGAAAAGCATGCAGGAGGTACCCAAGGAGCACAAAGATCATGGCTAGTTTTGATGTGCTTCCCTAGAGAGGTCTCCATATTTTCCTAGCCCTTTGCACATCATCTGCACGTGCTGGAAGGACAAAGTTGGGATAGTCAATTGTGCGAGGTAAAGAAGATCCTTTATTTTTTATCTGGTTAGACTGAATTCACCACTTCTTGAGAGCTGTTCAGTCTCCTCATCTAAAGACAGCCATGGATATCGGAGGTATTGAGTACACACAGAAAATCCCTGACAAATGGGCTGTGCCAGCTGGTGCTAATGGGGAACAGTAGCAGGGAGCTGGGAAAAGGGTAAAGCTCCTTTTGCCATCTCAGTGCATTCCTGCCAACAGCTCCTGATATGATCTGATTCTAAACACACCCCTCAAGACTAGATTTTCATGCTTGGAGAGAGATGAGGAACAGCTGACAAGTCTCTGTGAGCCATCATAATGAAGAATCTGTAAAATAACAGATACAGAAAAACAAGCTGGAAGCAGAGGAGAGCATGCACTCCTCACCCATTCCTCAGCAGTGAGAAGAAGGGATGGATATTTAAAATAAGGAACTTTTCTCATTTTCCCATGAGAGGGTTCTCCATCCTCGCTAGTGAGTTGAACATGAGCAATAAAAATTTGTCTCAAAGAAACATTCTAAAAAGAAAAATTTCAGAGAATCCCAAAGAACACCTCTCTGTTTTCAAATCTGAAAGTATCTATGCTCCATAAGCCAACCCTGAATATGACTTGATAACCCCTGACTTCAAAAAAATCACCAGTAGAGATTCTCCCACCTGCTGCAGCCATTAGGATTCTCATCCTAGTCCATGTGAATGGAGTTGCAGGGAAGCTATCCCAGCCATAACTGTGTTCAGTGACAGCTCTGTGACCTGAAGTTTACCTGGCTCCAGCTTGGGAGAGGAACAGCACAACAGCAGAGCTGGTTCAGCATCCAAGGTGCACTGCACAAACTGTACATGTGATACATCACTTAAACAGGGGCAGCAGGAAGAACTTACCATTAAGTTTCCATTCCAAAGCACTAAAATCTTACATTTGCTTATTAAATTTCAGTTGGGCCCCCAGGCAATTGAACAGAACACCAGTCTAGCTACTGCGTTTTGCTTTACTTACTGCTACTGACGTGCAGCCGTAACTCACAGCGAGAAATCACAAAGCCTAGGAGACTCTAATCTTGGCTAACCATCCCTTCCACCCCTGGCTGCCGGGGTAAAGCTGAAGGCACACTTCAGGTTTGGTTTTTACTTAGCGTTTTTTTTTGCCTTTCTTTCCTTTTCAGAGCATTATGGGAGTGTGGAACAAAAGAAGAATGGCATATCCTCTGTTTCAGAGCCCGCAATTCAAAGACCAGTTGAGACAATGGCAGGATTCTCATGTATTTTGTAGGTTTTAAGAATAACCCAAGGAGTCCAGTTGGAAAGCCACTGCTCCCAGCGGCTTGCCAGGGATCTCCACTCCCCCTGCCCACTGCTGCTCTCAAATGGTTGCAAATACAGAGGGGTGGGAGGACCAAGCCTGGAGAAATCCCCCAGCAGCCTAAAGCTCAGACTGGCAGCATCTCTGAGTTGTGCAATGCAAGGAGCTGGGTGCTGCTTTAGGGCTCTGCTCCTACGTGGATGCTGCAAAGTGGGGTCTGAGGTGATAAAACCTGTTGCAGTCGTGGTTCCTACTCTTTGACAAACATTTTAATGGTAAAGACTTTGAAACCCTGACCCTTTCTTGTGTGGTGTTTCTGTAACGCTCAGCACAGCAAGGAAGGATGAATTTTCTGTAAAGTTCTGTAGAAATCTGATTCCCCATAAGCTAGGTTTCAGGAGCTCAAGGAATTGCACTAAGTGCTTGAAACCTGTGAAGTCTCAGAACATCGTGAAAATCCTGAAAAATTATTAAGAAATATAGATGATTTTTTACGTGCTTTTCGATTTTGGAGCCTAGGACATAATAACCACATCGTGTTGTAAGCTCTTCCCCCACACCATGAAGACTAGAAACAAATGAGTTTACATCTCTCTAGAGAAGCAATGTGCTGGGATATATTTTTCGTATAATAAAAGTGAGAGTTCAAAGAAATAGCACAATTAAAACTGGTCAAGCTTTAGGAAACCCCACCTGCATTTCTGGAAGGATTCACAGTAAAATTCACAGTAATGCCACCAGGCTTGGCACCTCCTCCAAGGCCAGGTCTCCACTCACAGCTGTGGATCTCCTCCCCTCAGGCAGCACAAGAGTAAAGGGGGTTAAGCAGCGGGAAGGACAGACCAACAACTTTGTAAAATACATAGGGGACAATGGGGGCAGTAAGACCACTCTGCTGTTGTTGCAGCCCCTGAATTATGCTGGATAATTAATATATTAGCAATTCTTCGGTATTTGCTAATCTCAATGGTTTATTCCAGGAGAATAAACCCAAAAAGAGCCCGACTCCAACAAACAGCAGGAGCGGCACATGCTGGAATTAAGCAGCAATAGAGCAAAGAGCTACAACGTGCTCAACTCTGCTGCAGGGATGCACAGACACTTAGAAAATTAAGCTTGGGGTTAAATATTTTTCTGGATTGAGACCAGATGAATTCTGTAGTTAGGTTATTGTTATCATTACTGCGATCATCATTACTACTGAGCAGGGAACAGTCCATCTTAAAGCTGCCTAATCTTTTTCAAAATAATCTTTTCAAGCAATTTATCCAGAATACAGTGGCATTTACACTTCTCAAGCTAATGATTCAAAAGGGCAGGATCAGTGACTAGCCGATTTGTTATGACAAAGCTGAGCAGGTCTAATAACTCCTCTGGTTTTGATAATCTACAGCACCTTAAAAACTCCAAATGATGGAGCAGAACATGCAACAAGTAAACACCGGCAGGAATATTTGGATACGCAGAGCAGAAGAAGGAGGGGAGTTTAGGCATTCCTATCTTATTTGTTTTCAAACACAATGTTCCTGCTGTAAAGAGATGGTTAAGAGCAGATGTTGACATCCAAACCCCTTTTTCTTATTTAAAATACTAATACTAAATAATATTACAACATATGAGAGGATAGTGCTCCTCTAGAGAGATTTATACTTTACTTTTTTAAAAGTGACAGGCATTTCAGATGTTCAGGAACTGTGACTGTAACACATCTGTATTTTTATTTAATTACCCTTTTCCTAAATGAGGTTACAGCATGGCATGTGGTGTCTTTCAAACTAGACACCTGTAGTCAGAATTAGAAACTTCACAGCTACCTCCCCTTAAGTTCCCAGGGGTTGGGGAGGTGGTGGGGAATTGTTCAGCTCAGACAGGGGGAAAGCTGGCAACCTCATCAGCAGCGTTATCAAGGCCTCTGCAGATCTGAATAGCTTTCCTGTCTGCATATTTTTATATGTATGTGTATGTATTTATTTATTCATTCATTTTATTTTAAGGCTAGTTCCAACAGGAAAAAGGTAATAGAACAGTGAGAATTTCCTGTGACAGTATAACCAGAAGGAAAAAAAAAAAAAAA